>ML806614.1:359983-383960 GCA_009831015.1 Picea engelmannii | reverse complement strand
TGATGATGATGGTGCTCATGATCTAGTCATGATCTAGTCTATACAACTATGTTGATGCTACCGGGTGAATGGTATGTTTTTGTTCTCAAGACCATTACCTGTAATACCTCCCTAGCTAGGAGGGAGTGTTGATATTATGGTAGCTGTGGGAGATATTTACCTCCATGTGTAAAACTGATGAGGATAGAATACTCCGAGAAGCAAGAAGAAACCCTAATGAGTTGGCTAATAACCCTAGAAGACTTGTCGGCTCAAGAAGATAATTTATATTAGCTTATTAGCCTCCAAGAGAAGAAGTCAACCAACAATAATAACATATACTAAATAGATAGATAGCCAGAATGAGAAGTTGGCCCAGATAGTTAGCCAGAATTGGTATAAATACAGAAGGCCAGTTCTCATTCTGGCAGGCAGTCTCAGAATTGCAGAGCAACACTTGTGCACACTGCAGTTGCCCAATTTTTGCGCAGGTTTGGAGGAGAGTTGTCGTTGCAGCTGTTGTAGCTAGAATTTATTCTTGGGCTATCTCTTGGCTAGGGTTTGGAATATTTTATCAGTTTTTATTGGTGCATTATCCTTGGGGAAAGGTGCACTACCCTTTGTTTGGCTATCTAGCCTAGGGTTTTCTTCCAGAGTGATTCTCTATCAAGGTTAAGGTGCTCGGAGGGTGGCTTCGACCAATGTTTGGGTGACAAGGGTATTTTCAATGGTAAAACGAGCACATCCACTTATATTCTAACATGGGATGTAGTAGAGACTTGATATACAGAACCTCTTGTGCTAGCATCCAAAGATGATAAGTTAGAATTTAGCTTCAATGCAAAGGCAATGAATGCTATCTTGAGTGGGCTTGCTCAAGATGAGTTTGTAAAAGTGATGCATCTTGAATGTGCCAAAGAGATGTGGGATAAACTTATTAGTAGTTATGAAGGAAATGAGAAAGTAAAAGATGCCAAACTTCAGATATATAGATTGAAATTTGAACAACCGAAGATGAATGAGGATGAAATAGTCAGTAAATATTTTTTAAGAGTTGAGGAGATTTTTAATGCCATGAAGGGTCTTGGTGAGAAGATTGAAGACACACTCTTAGTTCAAAATATTTTAAGATCTCTGCCTGATAGATTTAATCTAAAAGTTTCTACAATAGAAGAACTGAATGATCTTAAATTCTGTCTATTAATCAACTCCTAGGAACTCTAGCTACTTATGAAATGAGGATTAGTAAATATAAATCCACCACTAGAGAATCATCTTTTAAAGAAGACAAGACTACTGACTTGGAATTAGATGAGATTGAGGCAAAATTTGTGAGAAGGTTAAAGAAAGGATCAGGAAAATACCAAGGCAAGTTGTAATTTAAATGTTTCAATTGTGGTAAGATGGGTCATTTTGCCTCTAAGTGTCCGCACAAGGAAAAAGACCAGAACTCTGATGATGAAAAGAAACAAAAATTTAAGAAATATAGTAAAAAGAAAAATCTGTGTGCAAATAATGATGACTCCTCAGAAGACATTGATAGCAATTCATCTTGTAAAGATAAAGTGAATGATTTTATGCTTATGGCCATAGGATACCTTGATGATGAATACATAGGAGGTGACATGACTGACGAAGAAGCTGTGGTTGATATGGAAGGTGAACTAATCAGTGCTTTAGAAGAGACTGATAGGCTCAGACTTAAGAAGAGAAAACAAAAACAATTGTTGATGCAGCTTGAAAAGAATGGTAAAGAACCAAGTGAAGATTTTGTTTTGTTAAAAGTAGAATTAGAAGACGTAAAGAAAATAGAGGATATTCTAAAACAACAATTAGCAGAGAATAAGGTGATATGTGAATCTCTGGAAGAAGAAGTAGTGAAAGCTAGAAAAAAGTTGGAGAAGTTTCAAGCCTTGTATCACCAAAATCTGTCAAGTATCAAAGCCTCAAAAGAACTGAATAGCATCCTTAGTAAACAAATATCTCCATTGATAAAAAATGGTCTAGGTTATGAAAGTGGTTCTAGTAGCAGTCAGCCAGAAAATAAAGAATCAACTAAGATGATCAAATTTCAAGTCAACAAACAATCAAATTATGATCATACTCTACAAACAAAAGTTAATAAAGATGAGTTGAGTTCCGAACAGGAACAAAGCCAACAAAAGACAAAAAAACCAATTTCAAGAGGAAGGCCAATATCCAGGTATCAAAATTTGTTCTATGGTTACTATTATTATTGTTCTAACTTTGGTCATAAAGTTGCAAATTGTGGAATTACGTTTAGAAGTATGCAACTAAGGAGGTCACAGAATAAACAACTGTTGCAACATAGAACTAGACAATCAATGAGTAGACAACAACGTATCAATTATTTTGATACATTGTATAATGAGCCTGAATGTTACATTTGTCATAATTTTGGTCACAAAGAATTAGATTTTCATTTGAAGAATTACAAAGTAGGTCCAAGAATAAATCCCTTAGCTGAAAATGTCAAGATATGGAAAAAAAAGAAAGTAATAAGTGTGGGTTAGTACTTTCTGTTCAAATACAAAAGGATCCTTGGTATATTGACAGTGGATGTTCCAGACATATGACTGGAGACAAAAGTAAGTTTTTGTCTCTAAGTGAAAGCAAATCAGGCAATGTAACTTTTGGAAATGATGCACCAAGAAAAATAAAAGGTAAAGAAATGGTAAGTCTAAGTAATGGCAAAGGGAAAGCTCAAGATGTGTTTTTTGTATATGGTTTGAAACATAATCTGATTAGTGTTAGTCAAGTTTGTGACAGAGGATGTGAAGTTGTTTTCACTTCTAAAGATTGTAGAATAAAACCTATGGATTTAGGACAATTGGTTGCAAAAGGAATAAGACAGAAAACAATGTCTATGTTTTGAAAGAAGAAAAAGAAGAATGTCACTTAAGCAAGTATGATTAAAGTTGGCTATGGAATAGGAGACTTGGACACCTAAATTTTGATCATATAATCAAGATTAGAAACAATGGGGTGGTAAAAGATCTTCCAAAGATATCAAAGTCATATGATTATGTATGTAAACATTTTCAAATAGGAAATCTTACTCAGACACAGTTTAAATCTAAGAACTTTGCATCAACAGAGAAACCTCTTCAGTTGGTACATATGGATTTATGTGGAACATCAAGGAAGGAAGGTACAGGAAAATAAAACTATTTCATGTTGATTATTGATGATTATTATAGACTTACATGGGTTGCCTTTTTGAAAGAAAAATATGAAGTATTTGAAAAATTCAAAGTGTTTAAGGCTCTAACTGAGAATCAAACAGGAAAAAGATTGAAGGAAGTAAGGTCTGATAGAGGAGGAGAGTTTAGTTCAGGGGACTTCAAAGAGTTTTGTGATAAACATGGGATCAAAAGAGAGTATACTATTCCAAGGAATCCACAACAAAATGGAGTAGTTGAGAGGCAGAATAGATCAGTTCAGCAAATGACAAGATAAATGATGAATGAAAGGAATATTGCTCAGACACTTTGAGTAGAAGAAATTCATACATATGTACATATTCTTAACAAATCTCATCTCAGGCCACACAGTGACAAGACTCTTTATGAATTATGGTTTGGAATACATGCTTCAATCAAGCATTTTAAAGTCTTTGGGAGTAAGTGTTATATCAAGAATAATGATGAAAATCTTGGCAATTATGATGACAGGTATGATGAAGGCATATTCTTAGGGTATGCTACAAATAGTAAAGGATGCAAATGCTATAATAAGAGGTTGCATAAATTGGTTGATTGTATTGACATAAAAGTTGATGAAGAAATCCCGGTACGAGATGTAAGTAGTGTTGAATCAACCACAGAGGATATAGTTGAAGTTGAAGATGAACGGGTCCAAGAATTAGAAAGAGAAGACTCCGAGTCAGATGAAAATACAAATACTCAGGCAGACTCAAATAAGAAGACAGAAACAAAACCACCTCTCAGAATTGTTAGAAAGAATCATCTTGAAAATTAGATAATTGGTGATATGAATAAAGGAGTTCAGACAAGAAGGAAATTGATTAAAGACTCAGAACAATCTCAGATTTCTTTCCTATCTATGATTGAACCTAATTTTTTTTATGAATCCAACAAGCATGACGATTGGATTAGAGCTATGAATGAAGAGCTTGATCTGATTGAGAAGAAAAATACTTGGGAGTTTGTTCCTAGACCTGCAGATAAGAATATAATAGGTTCCAAATGGGTGTTTAAGAATAAAATGAATGAACAAGGACAATTTGTTAGGAATAAATCTAGATTGGTTTGTAAGGGGTATGCACAAGTTGAAGGATAAGAATTTGATGAAACCTTTGCACCAGTGGCAAGATTGGGAGCCATCAAAATGTTTCTTTACTATGCATGTCACAAGAACTTTAAAGTATATCAAATGGATGTTAAGTCAACATTTCTTAATGGAGACCTAGAAGAAGTAGTATATATTGAACAACCTAAAGGATTTTCACTGATATATAATCCTAACTATGTCTGCAAGTTGAAAAAGGCATTACATGGACTGAAACAGGCACCGTGAGCCTAGTATTATAGACTGGACAAATTTCTACAGGACAAAGGGTTCAAGAAAGGTATTGTTGCCAGTAATCTATACATTAAATTTGAAGGTGATGATTTGTTAGTTGTTTTGGTTTATGTAGATGACATTATTTTTGGATGTACTAATGACCCTTCTGTTCAGTGGTTTGCTAATTCTATGCAAACTGAGTTTCAGATGTCCATGATAGGATAAATTTTATATTTTCTTGGTTTTCAGATCAATTAGAGTTCTGCAGGGTTATTTATATCTCAAGCAAAGCATTTGAAAGAGATGTTGAATAAGTTTTAGATGGAAGATTCCTCTCCTGTTAGTTCACCTATGGTGGTTCGTTGCAAGCTCAGTAAAAATGATATTTCACATGATGTTGATCAAATAACATATCAATCAATGATAGGCAGTCTTCTGTACATCACACCATATCGTCCTGATATAATGCAAGTTTTTGGAATGGTAGGTCATTATCAATATGCTCCTAAACAAAGTCATTTAGCAGTAGTCAAAAGGATATTCACATATTTGAAGGGTACAATGACTTATGGTCTTTGGTATCCTAGAAATTAGAATTTTCAATTAACTGCATATTCAGATGTTGATTGGGTAAATTGTTTGGATGAGAGAAGGAGCACCAGTGGAGGTGCATTCTTCTTAGGTGATTCATTAGTAGCATGTCTTAGTAAGAAGCATGGATCTATTTCTTTATCAACTAAAGAGGCATAGTACATTGCTGCTACTACTTGTTGCACTCGGATATTATAGATGATACAAACTCTTGCATATTTGAAGGTAACTTATACTGATCCAATTCCACTTCACTGTGATAACACCAGTGCCATTAGTGTCTCAAAGAATCTTGTTCTTCATTCAAAGACTAATCATATACCAATAAAATATCATTTCCTCAAAGAGAAGGTTACAAACAGAGTTGTTCAGCTGAATTTTATTCCTTCTACATAACAGATAGCTGATATATTTACTAAACCATTAGCAAAGACATCATTTGAATATCTTCGTCAGAAGTTGAGGGTCATATCTTCTTTCATCTAATGTGTTCACCTTGTCAGGGGGAGTACTTATTGAATATCTATTGTATTTTTGGTGAATATAGTTATGGTTTTTCCATTCATATTTGACAGGGGGAGTGTGTTTCCTTTATCATCGATGTCAAAGGGGGAGAAGGAAAGATACTGTTGCAGATTTGTCGAATTGCCAGGATGCAGAATTGCAGAATTGTCAAATTTCCAGAATGCAGAAAGTTGTCATCAATGTCAAAGGGGGAGATTGTTGGCGAGTTATTTTTTTGGTGTGTTGTCAGTGTTTTCATTGATGTCAACTTAGAATGGTGAGAAGGAAATAAGGAATCGCGAGACAAAGGCTTGAAGGTTTGAAATAAACTACATTAGGAACCATTGATTATCGTGAATGATAGATCTATGGCGCACATTCATATCAGTGCATGGAAACAAATGAAAGTTAACAAAATAAGGAGCCATCTCCAAAGTTACAAAACACGAAGTCCCGATGAGATCTGGACCATTGGATTGAGGAAAGTCATGGATCAGTGATCTAACAATGTCAACTGAGAATGGCGAGAGAGGGAAGGATCCATCTCCAAAGTTCCGAAACGCGAAGTCTCGATGAGATCTAGACCATTGGATCAAGGAAAGTCATGGACCGTTGATCTGACACAACGAAGTTCAGAGTTTGGGAGTTCAAACTTCGAAGAAAAGAGGAGAGCTAACTCACGAGATCGCAAAACACGAAGTCATGAAGCACCTTTTTTTATTAGCGTGTGGTCACAACAAGAGGTCACATCAACAAAGAATAAGGGAAGGAGCTAGTGTCGCTAGGCTCTACTTGGGAGATCGGGAGTTGGGAGAGTCGAGGTGACTCACAACAGAATATACAAAGTGCAAAGTTGTGAAGCACCTGTTTGGTTGGCAAGTGGTCACAACCAGTGGTCATGTGGAGAGGAACCTTGCGCCCATCGACACTATATTTTACACTGAAAAATCAAAAAGCCTATGCGTGTATAATCCAAAAACACTTATTAAATTGACAACTTGATCGAAGGGTTACGGTTTCACTTCATGATTTATTGACTAGTTACGATTCAGTTATATTAACTGAATCATTGTTCTTGGGCATTTGATATTCATGGTGTAATGTATTATGAGATAAAACATAAAAGAAATATGCTATGATAAAGTGAGGTCTTCGTTTCTCTGTAAAATGAGTTGAACTGCATGTAATGAAAATTATAGTATGAACAAAGAGAGAACAAATTCAGAGATGAAGAACAAAAGCTGGACAGAGTAGAAATGGTGAAAATAGAAGAATGTACAAGAACCTATGAGCATGAGAAGAATAGAGAAAGAGAAGATGGAAAGAGACAACAAATGGAACCAAGTATGAACATACATAAGCAGAGCAGAATTACAGAACAAAAAAGAGACAATAAGTGAAGCCAAGCATGAACAGACAGAAGCAAAGCATAATTTTAGAACAGAGAAGAAGTGGTAAGTGTTGAAATATCTGTATTGTTGTAAGGTATTATTCAAGAAAATATTTATAATCAAGGTGGTAGGGTGGTGCTAGGGAGGAATTTTGTCCTTTGTTATTCAAGTTGGTGCTTGAATACTGGGAGTTGTATCTTCCATCTAGTTTTGGCTAGAAAATAGGGAGGCAGGGTAGTGTTGGAGAAAACAAAGATTTTTTTGTGTGCAAATTGGTGCTTGTATAAGTGGAAGTAGGTGCTTCCATCGAGTTGGTGCTGGAGATCATAAGGAGAAAATATGCTTCTTTCTAGTGGGTGCTAGAGAATCTTGAGGGTTGGTGCCCTCTACAAGTTGCAGTTTGTTAAAGAAGAGGTTGTAGCCTCATTTTGAGTTGGTGCTCAAAGATAGATGATGTATAGAACTTAAAATACTTCTTATCATTCTAAGAAGAAGAGGCTTTCTCCCTTTATGGGTTTCCTCATGAATATGTATCTCTGTGTATATCGTATGTGTGATTGATGCTTATTATTTATGTTGTTCATGTCTTGCATAATCTTGATGATCACTTGGAGAAGGTTAAAAATATTTTAACAAGCATAAGATTGTTTAAGCACATTGGCAACTGATTCACCCTCCCCCCCTCTTAGTTGTCTTAGTAATTTCAACAAACTACTACAAAATCGGGGTCTTCATCAGGTTTATCATTTTTGAAGTTCATTCCAGATCATCCAATTTTTGCATCAAAGTTATTATTTTTACAATCAGTTGCTGAAATCCATAATGCACGAAGGCGTAATAGAGATGTAGATTATTCTGAATACATGGAAGAAATTAAAAAGTCCATTAAGGATACATATGATTACTTTGATGTTGCTAATTCTGTTTGGTGAGAGTCTTTTTTCAATATTCAAAGTGACATAATTTCAAGCTTAACAAATGAAGATACAATGTTGAGGATTCCATTTCATTGGCCACAAAATATGCCAAGCGAATCTGAAGAAACAAACATTGTTGAAGTTCAAGAATCTCAAGGTGCTATTGAGTTTACCCAAGCAGAGGAAAGAGAAATGTATATTGGTTCGCAAAGGTCACGTGCACAACGTGAAGCCATAGAAGACCTTTACAAGGGTTCAATACAAGATATTAAGGAGGGTAGCATGATTGCAGTTAAGCGACTCAAGATCCACATGGTTATCCATTCTGGATAGGAAAGGTTATAAAGATTAAGAAAGAAAATGATGATGTTATTGCAATTGAAGTGCATTGGTATGCAACAAGTACACACCCATTCAATGGTGTGTACAAGCTAGAGATGGTGGTTGAGAAACATGTCAATAGAAAGAGAAAAAGAAAGGGTCAAAATACAACTTGTCGTCGCACTGACCTCTTAAAATTATATGACGTTGACATACTTTTTTATGACTTCAATTTGACAAAGAGAGGAACTCTTTGCTCCAAGACAACAGAGATTATCAGGAGGTTGTTGCTGCAAGAAATAAATGCAAGATGAGAGTTTTCTCAACCTAATTTTAGATCTAAAAGGCATTTAACATCTGAAATGTTGGGCATGCATGTAGACTCAGATGATGCATTCATCGACAATAGAGAAGAGTAGGGATCATCTACATCTTCATCAAAACATTCATCTGAAGACAATGTAGACTCTGATGGTATTTCAGAAACCATGAGTCAATCTGAATAAGTGTATGGAACATTTTACGAATTTTTTATCCATATGATGTTTGTATGGTAACTAAAAAAAAGCATTGAACTTACATATGATCTTACATGAAGTTATGATTCTTTTGTTATGTTTTATGAATGATATGTTTTTTTTATTATGGATAATATAATAAAATTTCTTAGCTCATATGTTTTGAATATGGTCAATATAACAATACTTTTAAGAAATTGTTTATGTTTCATTCAATGTAAGTTGTATTTACTTTTTTATTATTAAAAGTAAAAATTTATTAAAAATTGACGTTGAATTTTTAAAATATATTGTGATATTTTCATGGCATTATGTATTAGTTTGTGCTTTGTGTGATAATAACATTTAAAATGTAAGTATTTAAGGTTTGATTTTATGATTTTGTTTACAGTAATGATGAGTTCTTTTACCACATTATAAAAATGTATCATTTTCATACCCCAATTTTAGAATGGGTGTTACTAGTAGGAGTACTTTTCAATTTGATGGTTGATTTTGAGGTTTTGGTTTTTATGGCACCAAGTGATAAAAATATGATTTCAAATGATCTCAAAATTTAACATTTTGAAAAGAAAAAAAAAAAATCAAAAACATCTTATTTGTTTTTAGGTGCTGATTTTAAGGTTTTTCTGAGCTACTGTCTAAGTTTTGAAGGCCATGTTTGAAAAATGTCGTAATTTTGACCATGTTTTAAAAAATGGTGCTATCGGTAGCACCACTTCTTGATTTGGGGGTTGATTTTGATGTTTTTTAAGCACAAATATGGGTTTTTTGGGCCAGAGTTCTTGTTTTGAGGTCACAATTATCATTAAGTTGGTAACTATGTTTTGCTTGAAAAGACAACGAAAAGGTAGCTTTAACTAGGCAAAATGATATTCAATTGTCACAAGCAAATTTAGTAGTGTCTAGCTAGCATTAAATGTTGATTTTGCAGATAATTTGTTGTCGTTAGATGGATGTAGAAATATTTTGTAACAATAAGAAGTTATTTGGTGAATTAGTCTAACTTAGGGTTAGTAAAAGTTAGCAAAATCTTTAAGGAAGAAGGTTTGAGTGTTTGTTTGATCAATCATTCACCAAAGCAAGTGGACTAGTTCCTTTAAGGGGTAATGGAGTCTATAGGTGACGGTTTTCTCTTGGAAGTAATAACAAAATCATTATACTTGTCTAAGGAGAAGAGATGGATGGACGAGGATTTGGCACTTCAAGGCCTTAAACATCCAAACCCTAAAGACAAATTCACTAGAGAGTAAGCAATTTCAAGCCCTAGTGAATATTCCTTCTTTAGACTTATAGAAAGGTATTGAGGGAAACGATAACTAGAAAACAACTTCTAAAGAGCTAGCATTTAGGGATTTAGAAGTTTATCTAAGTTAAATCACCTTAGCAAAGTCTAGCAAATGAAGAGCAAAGAAGTAGTAGCTTAATTCCTTTACTCCTAGGGTTTGTCAAGTAAGAAATTTCATAATTTTTAACATGAATAAGAAAATATACCATAACCATTCAAATGAAATGAAGAATTTCATATTTACTTACTTCACCAAGAATAATCAAGCAATAAAACCCTAGTTTGCTAAGTAACTCCACCAAGAAATTATCCAAGTTGCAAATTTTATCCTCCAAGACAAGTGTGCCTCCCTATTTCAGCCAATAACTCCCAAGAAGGGCGCAAATTTCAGACCACACTTAGTGTGTGATGAGTCATGATGAAAAAATAAGAGTAATTTCTTTCTATTTATACAATTCTAATGACCTTTAATTAAAATTAGGTCAAATAAAAGGTCGACCTGACCAATTTACATCAAAATCAAGTTTTTTACATAAACGAAAGTAATTAACACCTAAAAGCATCCCCAAGGGTGACGTCATGCCCTTCTAGGGTGACGTTGAGTCCCCAAGATGGAATATTGGGCCCCAGATTCAGAACGTTTGGCCTCCAAAGGCCCTGAATGATGCCAACACGTGCCAAACTAGCTCATAATTTCCCTAAAGATGCAAACCCTAGCTCTGGATGACGTCCAGGGTCATGATGGTGACATCATGGGATCTCAAGGTCAACGTTCAGGTGGAAAAGAAATATCCCCATGGGTCTAGGTCTTCCAGGGTGTCTCCCAGAGCACCGTACTTCTTTCTTCCTGATGCAATTCTATGATGTCTTCTTGCCCTTGGTTGGGGTCACATCATCCATATGTGGGATTTTATCCCCATGAAGGTTCAAGATAATCATTCCCCCATGTGTACTTGTGCACCAAGAAAGGTCCTTATGGAGCAAGACTTACTGCTACTTCAGGACTAGGCTGGTGGGATGGATATTGCTGTTGTTGATAAATGGGCACCATTGAAGAAAATAGGGGTCCTCTGGGGCCACGCTCAAGTCATCCGACTCTCGACACTCCATTTATGGGATCTGTGGGCCTTGAGACATTATCTCCTTAGTTATCCCTAGGGTAGGGGATAACATCTGGCTCCAACTCGAGGACATGTGCTCACCGTAGAGTGCATGAGAACCTTAGCATCTCTGGTATGACCTGTGCCTGCTAGATCTCAACAAATGCATCAATAATCCCTAGGGTGGTGATATCACCCCTTGTTCATATATGATATAGTAAAATAAAGAGAGCATCTCTAATCTAACATATGATCATGAGCATAGATATATACAAATGAGATAAAACAATATGTAAATACAACTAAAATTATGCTATCATGATATGCAGATGATATACATAATGGATGCAAATGCCTATGTAATCTAACTTACATGTACTTACTTGTGAAGTCAAGTCTCTGCCCCGTGATGGGGTTTGAGGAGGTGTCCACTAACTAGTAATGAGTGTTTCCTCCCTTCGATCATGGACAAGTAGTAAGAATCATTAATTGACTTCATTCTGATCTTGAAGGGTTCAATTCAAAACTTTATGCATCCCTTAATATTGTTAGGCTCCCCCATCTTTGTATTGCACTCTAAAACCAAATCTCCTTGCTTGTAGTCCCCTCCTTCAAAATCAACTGCTTATTGTGTTTCGGTGTATTGTGTTGAGGGAGAGGGGTGGGATTCTGTAATCAATACATATTCTTGGTTTGACTTAGTAAACAAATGTTCATCACCCCCCTTCCATTTGAAGAAGCCAACTCCTTTCACTCTAAACCTTATCAAATCGTCAATTTCATCCTCTTGTGTAGAAGAATAGTCATCCCAATATTCAAATAGGTTAGAGTCATCATCATGATAATCACCCCAACTTGTATCTCTCTCCTGCTCCAGAACAATGGGGTGGGATTCTATCAAACCACCATCCCTTATGTATGTTTCATGCAAATGTAACGTCTTGTCATTACCTTATGTAATGATGTCCTTGTGATTGCTAGAAAGATTCTGGTCACCTTTTCCCTTGGTCCGTGTTATCTTATTAATATTGTCTTGTTCTACCAAGGGAAGACCGGTCCAACCTTGAAATAAGCAGGGATCTACGAAGTTGTAGTTACTATGTCCATGATTACACCTTTCAATGTGTTCCATCCACTTTGGCTTCTTATGCAAAGTGATGTAATCTTGGTCCCCGACGGGAATAGTTGCGTAGGACAAGTCCATCTGTAGATTTCTGCATAAAGTAGCAACCCATTTCCTAGATAATATCATTCTCCAAGTGTTAGGTATATCGACAACAATGATGTCCATTATGATGGGGAAATCAGGGTAGTTGACAAGGTGGACTTCAAGACCTTCCATCAAACCGTAGACCTTGATCCCCTTTGACTAAAATATACAAATGTTGGCATAAGGCCATGTAACTTCCAACCCCAATTGGTTCATAACCTTCAAACTCATCATATTGACAGATGAATCAGAGTCAAGCATGCAATTGCGAAGACATAGGTCATCTATTGGCAAGGAAGTGAGAAAGTGTGTTTGTTCATTTTGCTCAAAATGACCAGTTTGTAATAGTGTGGAAGTTTCTTTGAACAATTGCTGGTCATCTAGGGTCCGTTTTGTTAAAGAAGGGATTTTCAACATTCCACGAATCCTTTTAACCTTTTGTAATATATAGGCCATACTAGTGCTTAAGTTGGTCCCATCATTGCTAGGTTTTGGGAAAGGTCCTTAACATACACATGGGGCTCTTCAAACTTCACCCTTGAGTCCTCACATTTTTGGCTCAAGCACTCAATCCTAGGCTTCCTCATGTCTTATTTTCTTGGATTTGATTTGGTGTGAACAAGGTAAATATGGAATCTACATAATTAGATTTGTCATGAGTAGCCTTTGGGCGATCACGTTTAAAAGGGAGTCTTTTCACGATAAGGACTTAGGATCATCTTTTTGCCTCGCAACATTTTGTAGATCCAGTGTTTGGAAAAAAATGTTCTTTTGGAGCGTGGGGTCTTATTCTCTCACTAGTATTTTGAGTAAGTCTCATAGAATGAGGCTTTTGGGCTTGTGATAGTGCCCTTTCCAACCCAGTGATTTCTTCAGAGGTAACTAGATCATCAGAGGGTTGATGTTTTCTTAAAAAGTTAAGGCATATTTCATAGTTTAGAGCCCATTCTTCCAAGTAACAATCCTTGTCACGGGAAGAATCAGAATCTCCTGCTTACGTGGCGACAGATCGTCTCCGGAGCCGCGTATTTCGTTGCGATCACACTTTTGCTGCCCGCGCACGCCCGTTATGTGACGGAAAGCGCCCGGCCATTCAATTGGGTTAAGAAAGTCGAGGCGGCGGAGGAGAAAAATAGATCAGTTGGGAGTCTGACAAATTAACCCTGCGCTTTAGTAATAACTAAATCAGTAACCAGGACTGACTGACTATAAAGCTCCAATCCCCCAAGCTTTTGCTCTCGGGAGCCTCTGTGCTGATTAGTAACAGAGATACTGTATTTTCCGTCTGCTAACGTTCTGAGCTTGTACTTTTTCATCTGTTATTCTCCACGGTTCTTGCTTAGGTTTTTATTCGTTTGTGCTTCCACCAGGTCGCAAAGTTCGTAGGAATGGCGAACGGAGATACAATTCGCACCGTGCTCGGTATCATCGGTAATGATCATAATAATAATGATAACAAGAACATTTTGATAATAATAATGTTCTCCATCCATGCGTTTTATTTCTTTTTGTTTACCCTGGGGTTTAGTTTTCGAGATTTCTGTCAAGAATATCCGGATTTCTGCTTGCCGCGTCCAAATTTATGGAAATGCGCGTGGCGAATCTTGTTTCGGGCATTTCATCATGATTATTCATTTTTTGTTTTGTTTGAATTTAAATTTGGGGTAAGGTATTTGACAACCGTCGTCTCTTGCAGGTAACGTTATTTCGCTGTGCCTCTTCCTGTCCCCGGCGTAAGTTTCCCTCGTCTTTCTTTTCTTTTTCGGTGAAATAATGCTATATTTTTGGATTCAAGCTTCGTCCGTTTGGATTTTATGGGATCATCATTTTGTTTCGCTTAAACAATTTCTTTTTCGGTGAAATAATGTATAATATTTTTGGATTCAAGGTTTGCTCGTTTGAATTTTACCGAACATTTGAAGTTCCCATCATCATTTTCTTTTTCGCGTAAACAACATTTTTTCGGTAAAATAATGCAATATTTTTGAATTCCAGCTTCATCAATTTGGATTCTACAGAAAGTTTGAAGTTTTCGTGATCATTTTCTTTTTTCGCGTAAATAATTTCTTTTCCAGTGAAGTAATGCAATATTGTTGGATTCAACTTCGTCCGTTTGGATTTACGGAATGTTCGAAGTTTCCGTCATCATTTTCTTTTTACGCATAAATAATTTATTTTTCTGTGAAATTTTGCCATATTTTTGGATTCAAGCTTCGTCCGCTTGGATTTTACTGAACGTTTGAAGATTCTCTCATCATATTAGTTTTTCGTGTAAATTATTTGTTTTTGGGTGAAATAATGCAATCTTTTGAGATTCAAGCTTTCGTCCGTTCGGATTTTACGCAATATTTGAAGTTCCGTCATCATTTTCCGTTTTCGGGTAAATAATTCTTGTTTTTGGATTCAAGATTCATCCGTTTGGATTGACAGAATGTTTGAAGTTTCCGTCATTGTCTCTTTTTCACCTAAATTGCAATGAATTATACTTGGAAATTCGACGTTAGTCTGTTCGGATTGACGGAATGTTTAAATTTTCGTCTGTTGAAGGCCGACGTTCTACAATGTTTGGAAATGGAAATCGACACGCGAGTACTCAGGCATCCCGTACGTTGCAACGCTGCTCAACTGCCTGCTCTGGTTGTTCTACGGCATTCCCATTGTTCATCCGAACAGTATTCTGGTGGTGACAATAAACGGAACCGGACTCTTTCTAGAGGTCATTTACGTCACGATGTTCGTCATTTACTGCGCCAACGACACCAGGGTAAGCAAGGATCTGTAATTCCGCGGGGTATTTTCTTGACGGGAACTCTGATAATTCTTTCAATTGACGTCCTCCGCGAATTGCAGCTCATGATGTTGAAAATACTCGCTGTGGCGGCGGTGTTCTTCGCCGCGGTTGCGGTGCTCACGCTCACGCTAGCGCACACGCACGACAAGCGGTCATTAATTGTTGGACTTTTCTGCGTGGTGTTCGGCACCTGCATGTATGCGTCTCCGTTGGTCGTAATGGTAAGTATTTTCTATCTCCGTCCGCTCACAGATGATGAGTTTAAAGATCGATGGTGTTGGTCACCGATTGGGCCTGGATACTTTTGACACGTGGACACCCTTTGCACTGTGTCCAAACAGTGGCATGAAGCTGTCTTTGTCGTTTGCTTAGCCAATGCAATTATGTAAAAAAAATCGATTTTACCCATTTATATTAGAGTTCTTGGTTCGAATCCTGCGAAGTGCTCCGCATTAATGTTTTCTCCAAAAAAAAATACATTCACTGATTTCACCTGCTGTTTGCCGGCCGATTTCGATGAGTCATGTTTTTGGTACAGCCAATGGTTATTCGTCATTCAGTTAGAACAAATGCTGCTCCGTTTAAGTGGGTTGATTTATTGATTGTTGTGTGTGGCAGACGAACGTCGTGAAGAGAAAAAGCGTGAAGTACATGCCGTTTTTCCTCTCTCTCGCTTCCTTCGCGAACGGAGCTATCTGGACGGCCTATGCATGCATACATTTTGACATCTTTATCACCGTAATTATGTCTAAACTTGAGTGGTTAATTATATCCTATCTTAGGTAAGTTAAGCTACTTTATGTTATGTTAAGCTATGCTTATGCCAAAAGTAAAAAATGTGCAGATTCCTAATGGGCTAGGAGCCTGTCTGGGCGCCGTGCAGTTATTTCTATACGGAAAATATTACAAAACAACGGTATGGGAAGATGACGAGGAAGTGAGCATGGTCGAAGGTACCGCATGAACTCAACTTAGTGGGCAATACGAGCTAGCAATAGAAATAGTTTTCTCAGGTTGCTGACTTGAAGAATTCCCGAGTGTAAAATAGCTTGCTTCCAACGCTCTGGTAGGAAGACATTGTGGCAACTAAGTGCCTTGGAAAATTCGGCACCTCTCATGTTATCGTTCATTTTGAATTGCCAAAGGTATTACATCACCGGATAGCCAAATTTTCAAACTTCCAAGTTTAAAATTCTGAAAAGGTCGTCAATTTCACCTAGCTTACTTTGTCCATATTATTCGTCACCTTTCACGTGTTCAACAATGACATTCACATGCCCAATGGAGCATGAGAGCAGAGGTTCTTTGATTTTTATAAAATTTTAACATACTAAGTAAATTTTCTTTTAGGTATATCTCTTTCTTTTCCACACTGATGGCTATCTTACATTGAAATAAACACTCTGTTTTATCCTTACGATAGAGTACAAAAGGGTTTGATGACTTTACGATATGCAAATCACTAATGGGATGGAATTTGACAGGTCAATACGGAATACACAAAGGCAAACCCGTCATCAAAATTCTTTGAAGTATTGACTATGTTTAACCATTTTGCTATGACGAGTGGAACTGATTTCAAATTCCAACCATGCTCTCCCTTCAAAACATAATACAAACTATGGAATCTGTTTAACAATTTTGCTACGATGAGTGGAACTGATTTCAAACTCCAACCATGCGGCTCCCTTCAAAACATAACACAGAGAGTAAAATATAACTTCCACTTTTTATGTTCTTCGAGACGATGTCTTCTATTGTTCCAAACCTGTTTATACATTTATGGCACAGAAATACACAAATATATTTATTAGCGAGGATTCATGTTGGATCCTTTTGGGCCTTCCACCTTTTGTGAACTGAGGGACACAAATAGAACTTAGAATAAGCTTTATCCTCGCTGCTTCCTTCTCAGGAGTCAAAGCTACATTGGTACCATTACAGCCAAGAAAGTTCCAGTGGTCTAGACTCTACAGATGTCCTATCTTTCTCTTTCTCTTTCCTTGATGTTTGGATCTCCTCGGCTTCTAATTCTGGGTTTTGGATGGGGTTTTACGGTCCCTCTCTCCTGAGTCCATACAAGGCTATTCTTTCTCTATATACTCCCTCCCCCTCCTATGCTTTACCAGCTGTAGGAGAGGGTAGAGTTTCGGTAGCGAGCTTCCCCTATGAGCTAAAAGTTCAACTTTGGGATATTTTGTAGTTTTTTTACAAATTTAGACTGGTAATTGGAGGACCGCACTCCCTTCAATGATCCAGCAACCAATCCCCTGAGAACCATAGCTTCATCCTATTGAGATAATGTACTGGACGCGCTCTCCAAAACCGTTATACCACATCTTGCAGTCAGGATCTTGACCGACAAGTTGTCGGCGGCACCCTTCGCTTTTGGAGAACACAGTACCTGTTCCGAACTTTTCAAATTATACGGAAATGAAAAGCTTCACTTTTCCATCGCAAAGAATCTACAATTTTCTCGCCTCGGTTCAATTTCAAATAGATTGAAACAACCAATTCTTTTAAGATTTATTTATTTATATTTTTTAAAGATATATAAATTGTAATTAATCTGATTTTTTTTTTTAATCTAAAATTAAAGTAATAAATGTTTCCATAATTTTTTTTAATAAGAAAATTTTTAATTAAAAATAAATGATTTTTAATCTAGTATTTGGAACGTTGGGAAGTGGATAATAATATATATAAAAAATTTGAAGGTATTGATTTTTTTTTAATAAGAAAATTTTTAATTAAAAATAAATGATTTTTAATCTAGTATTTAGAACGTTGGAAAGTGGATAATAATATATATAAAAAACTGAAGGTCAATCCAATACCATGTTAATCTAGGATAACCTTGTTCTTACTTTAACAACTACAATATAGAAATTACTAATTTAAATTGTACTAATAATTATATGAATATATTTAACAAAATATTGAAACTTTAATGTTCATAAATATTCTATTAGAAAATGTAAAACAAAATTGAAAATACATAATAAAAATTTTAACATTTTTTTAAAATTAAACTTTACATATATAAACTTCAAACATCTTTGTAAATTTGAAGCATTATTCTTGTTATGATTGGAAAAAACAAAATAGTATTACTCTTGTAATATGAAAATACAATAAAAGTCAATGCAATGGTTGGTTGATAGCAACAATAAGAGTTTTTCTTATCCACAACTATAAAGTGAGTGGTGTTAAGTTTTTTTACTGACATAATTTTTATAATAATAATTAGTATAGTTTAGTCTTTGTTTATAGTGATATTTTAAATAAATATAATGAAAATATTTGTAATAATGGAATAAAAATATTTACATTTTAATTTAGTATAATTTTAATTTAAAGCTCTCTATTTCTGAAACTAGATCCCAAGCTCCCATTTCCTTTATGTTGAAGTTCTCCAAAAGCTCCCAAGTTTCCAAAATAAGATGTTGAAAATGCGGAGTGGTTCCCCTCCTATAAATTTTATTTTATTTGAGTAAAAAAACACATGAAAACATATTCATGGATTCATATAAATAGTAAATAAGACTTTTTATGTAAACAATTAATATCACTAGCATGATGGATGAACAATCTTACTTACTACCCAAGATCCATCTTAACCTTGGATTTATCAAGGGTCGAGAGGGATCAAATCTCTCAGATGCAAACCTTACCTCAAGTTTTGTACTCTAAAAGAGGTTTGCACATCGAAAGATTTGATTTGTCTCGGTGCTTGATAGATCTGGGTTTAAGATGGATTTAGATTGGTTTCAATGATTAATCTAATAATTTGAAATTTAGTCACTTTCCTTAGTTGATTGAAAGTATAGAGAGTATTATAGAGAATGATCAATGCCAATCTATCTTCTTCAGTTTTTTATATAGTGACACAATTCGTAGATGATCAACATTATGTATATGTCTAAAATTAATCTGATAATTTGAAATTTAATAACTTTGCTCAGTTGGTTGAAAGTATAGAGAGTATTATCGAGAAGATTTGTCAATCTATTTTCTTCAATTTTTAGTATAGTACCACAATTTGTAGGTGATCAAAATTATGTATATGTATATGTTTGAGATGGATCTGATCATTTTAAATTTACTCAATTTCTTTATTTGGTTGAAAACATAGAGAGTATTACTCAAAAGTATACTTTAAGAGTTACATGAGGACTAAGTTGAATAGAAATGAAGTAACAATGTTGAATGATGAAAAATGTGAATAATAAGAATGCAATCAATTACAAATAATTTACATTGTGACCAATCTCAATCTACCTTGTTCTGCTTTTCTTATAGTCACACTTGCTAATTTTTCCATCTTTGATATCGATCATATGAAAATGGAGGTTAAAATCATAGACCATTCAAATGTTTAACTCGAGATATTGCAGTAAACGTCATACCCAGTCTCTCTTGCTTCCCAATATTAATAGTAGCTTTCTCCAATGTCAATCATTGCGACTTATGGATTTTTAAGCCCCAAACAAGTTTCAAAGGAAGTTGTTTTTTATCACTTCTTTCAATAGGTGTAATAAGAACCATTTGAGGGAATGATTCATCCCATGGAACTCCCACATAATTATCAATTCTTACTAAAACATATGTGAGTGGTTATGGGTAAAATTTCCAGGGTTATATACAATTTTTCCTATAAATCTAAGAGCACCATTGGTGGGTCTTACATCAGTCCATATGTTTGATGTAAGCATCACCCTAGCTCCAACTACGATAAGTAACTAAAGTTCCAAGTCTTCCTCATTTGTTTCCATGGAGTGGTTGATTTTTCCTCTTGTAGCAATAACAATGGGACTGTTTAGGTTTCTTTAACAACACTTATTATCATTTTTTACATCATCATTTGTCACAAACAAATGCATTGCCTTATCAAAAGAATTGTATCGAGCATTAATTTATGTAAATTTAGCCATTGCATATATGTTGCACTTAATTGTGAATAATATTGTTTGACACCCAATCTGTTGAATCAAGTAAGATAACTTGGCATGACACTTGCTCCAATATGCACTTGTACCTCTTAGTACAACTACAAATAACATTAATCTTTCTGCAAGTCATGAGTCTATAAGATTTTGTAAATGTTCTCGTAACTCCTCCATTGTTGTAGGTAGATCTGTCATATCCTTTTTTACAAAAACTACTGAGAAATCCTGAGCACGATGTCTCATAATAGTATTAAGTAAAAAACATCTAAAGAGAGGGTGCCTTCCAAAATTGTTGTCACGATATCTGAGAAGATGTTTTTCATACTCATGAAGATGGAAATTTCTCATTTTTGTTTGCAACCAATCTGCTTCACCTCTTAGGAACAATGTTGGAAATGCCATATTGAATAATCCCTCAACATTATACTCATTGATCGAAGATGAGCCAATGCTAGGCCAATTAATCATTTTAGTCAATCCACCATTTGTGTTATTTTCCTTTGCATCAGAGTTATTTTCCAAATCTCGAATAAGATCAATCTCCTATGGTTCATTTGGAAGCTTTGTTGCAAAAGAAGATGTATGTAAGCCATCTAATGCATCATCAATCCCTAGTGCCCCTTCCAACATTGCAAACTCAGATTCATTGTCTATCTTTTGTAAAGTAACATAATTAATCATATGTGATATATTTGTTGCAATTTCAAATAACTCATCAAATTGATTATAATAAAATTGAACATCATCAAAATATGGATAATTTTGAAGCTTATATAATTATGCATCCACTACTCTTTGTTTTCTGATAGTGAAATCATAACTTGATGCTTGTTGACATTTTTTCCGCACATGAATCATCAAATCTAAGTCTTTAACATGTATGGGTAATGTCACGTCTACATCTTTAACCTCTTGGGGAAAAATAATGGTGTGTCCTCTATATTTTCATTATCCACCTATTGAATGCATAACCTGCAAAATTGGACTTGTGCATGCTATCAACATCTCTTCAACTTGTGTGAGCACTCCAAGGACTCAAGGTTCTCATCCTAGATCCATATGGTTCTAAGATGAAAATATGTGACGAGTTCCCTCTCTTCAACATCTCATGCACATTGGACTTGTATTCATATTAAATACATGAATTCCATCATATGACTTCTAACACACATGAGACAATTTGAACTTCAACTAATCAATCAATCTTATCACAAAATTTTCGATGTGCAATATTTATACTTGAAATGCATCAGGTATCATCCTCGATTTGAATTTCTTCAATTGGATCTATCTCAATATTTTATGCATCATTTTTATCAGTGAGAGTTACATGTTGAGCTTGGGCATACATATCATCTAGAAACTTTTTTTTTTGTAGGGTTTTCTTTTTCTTTAAGTTTTGCATCCTGATTATGCATTTGTTGATTGAATATTGTTTTCTTTGTCAACATGATCTCTATCATTCTGGATTTAATTTATCGATCCATATTTATGTAGGAACACAATGAAATACAAAAATACACATAAACACAGAGATGTAGTGGAAATAAGACTTCATTTCATTAATAACAAATGACTGAAATATGCTTACAGATAGAATGGCAATAAACTAGCTAGGGCGCTTGTAGCTTATCTCTGAGAAGAGGTGTGGCGGCTATTGGCCTCTGAACTATGTTACAATGAGGCTTGAAGGCCTATTATTATTGAGAAACAATGGAAAACCCTAAACATCCAAATACCTAACCCTAGGAGATGAAACGCCAAGACTATGGGCCCCATTTGGGTAAGTTGGTACATCAACTTCCCGGGGACGTAACTTTGGCATACGATCTCCGTTTTATGCGTTCCATACCTCGTTAGAAATATCTATCCGAAGACTACAACTTTTGGGTGAGAAACATCAATCTATAATCCATGTTGCTCTTCGTTTTCCCAAAAAAACATCGTTTAAGACCTTAAAACGACTTCGGAAGTTCGGGACCCGAAAAACTGCTAAAAATAGTAAACTGTGTGGAAAATGAAAAACTGAAAGAAGCAATAGTGGGGGTCCAAGTGGAATAGGTGGGTGGCCACCAATATCCACCTGGATCATTCCTCCCCCCTTAGGAAGCAATGGTCCCCATTGCATTGAGTTCCTCCATGAGATGAGGAAACTTCTTCTGAACTTGGTCCTTGGTGAAGGAGTTGGCCTGCTTTGACAACTCGATATAGAGGTATCCTTTATTTTTAGGTGTGCTTGATCTGTGTATCCATGATCTTATCAGTTCTGGCTTGTTCCATGCAGTCTAGATTTAACTCTATTGGTGTGAGTTGTTCTGCCATGTCGGATGTGTCTAGTAGAGGTGGAAAGAAGGGTCGAAGGTGGTCCACATTGAACACTAGGTGTAGACCAAGGAATGGTGGAATGCTGAGCTCAAAGGCATTTTCCCCTACATCCTTGGTGAGGGTGTATGGCCCATATTAGAGCAGATGAGGCTTGCGGTGGGGTCCAACGAGGCGCTCCTTTTGCAAATGCAGCCACACTTTGTCGCCCACTTGGAAGTTGTCTGGCACCCGATATTGATCATGTCGTTGCTTGTACTTAGCATTGGCTCTGTCCAAGATTTCATGAACTTGTTGGCGGATGTGTTGAATGTGCTCAATGAAGCTGTTTGCCTTATCAACCTCAGACTGGACATGAGTTGAATCTTCCTGAGTAGCCACAAATGGCATGGCTATGTCAATGGGACATTATGGCTAGAATCCCAAGCCCACTTGAAAGGGGTTGTGGCTGGTTGAGCTATGGAGAGCCCGGTTGTAGCTGTGTTGTACACAGGGGAGGCTCTCATCCCATGTGCTTGGATGCTTTGAATTGTACATGCACAGAATGTGTACGATCATCCAGTTGACGACCTCTATCTGGCCATCAGTTTGCAGATGGAAAACTGTGGACTTGGTGAGCTTGGTGTCCAACATCGACCAGAGGCTGGACCAAAATATACTGAGGAACCTATTGTCTTGATCTGAGATGATAGACTGTGGGATCCCAAAGTGTACCCACACTCGTTCAAAGAAGAGTTTAGCAGTGGCTTCTGCTGTGATATTCTTCTTGCAGGCCATCATAATGGACATCTTTGAGAATCGGTCGACGACCACAAAAACACAGTCATTTCCATGCTTAGTAGAAGGAAGGCCCGACATGTAATCCATAGAGATGAATTCCCAAGGTCGACTAGGGGTAGGAAGTGGAGTATAGAGGCCTTGCTTCTTGATGGTCAGTTTGGCAATGGTGCAAGCAGTGCAGGACTTGATGTACTTCCTGACATCTTGTTGAAGGTTCAACCAATATAAATAATTTTGTAGTACTGCCACGGTTTTCTCGACCCCGAAATGCCCAGTGACCCAACTGTAGTGCGCCTCCCAAATCATCTTGGCATACTCGCTTGAAGGAACACAAAGGTGTCCCAGGTGACAAAGCAGGGCATCCTGGAGGTGAAAATTGGGAACTTGCTTACCCTCCAAGAGTGTATTGTATGTGTGGCCAAAATTTGGATCACTTGTGTAGAGAAGCGGCCAATCGGAAGTCTCGTTCCCACAAGAGTTGAGCATAGTGGTTAGCGCCACGATGGGTGGTCGACTGAGGCAGTCTGCAACATTATTAGTCCTGCCTTTTTTGTACTTATTGTTCAAATGAAACTGTTGCAGGTATGTGGACCACTTCTGATGGTGATCATTCTGCAACTTCCCTTGTGTCTGTATGAACTGCAGGGGTCGGTGGTTTGTGTGGATGATTGTTTCCTTTCCCAAAATGTAATGCTTCCATTGCCGACAAGCCTGCACAATGGAATACATTTCTTTTTCATAAGTGGGATACTTCCGGACTGTGTCAAA
>ML806614.1:340574-359084 GCA_009831015.1 Picea engelmannii | reverse complement strand
CCGAAAGGCATGACCAACCATTCGAAAAGGCCCTCCTTGGATTTGAATGCAGTCTTCCACACATCAGAGGGTTCGATTGGTACCTGGTGATACCCAGACTTCAAGTCGATCTTGCTGAAATATTTCTCCCCCTTGAGTTGGTCCAGAAGGCCATCAATCCATGGGATCGGGTACCTATTCCGGACAATGATCTTGTTCAGTGCCCGATAGTCAATGCAGAGTCTCCAAGTCCCATCCTTATTTTGCACCAACATGATCGGGCTCCCACAGGGCGATGAACTCAGCCAAATGTGACCCTTCTGCAACAACTCCTGAATCTACCTCTTGATTTCGTCATTCTCCAGGACAGAGCGCCGGTAGATGGGTCCATTGGGCAGCGACGCACCTTGGGTCAGATCGATGGGGTGCTTGACCTGACAGTGTAGAGGCACCCCTCCGGGGGAGGTGAATATGTCCTCGTACTCCTCCACGACCTTATCCATCTGTTTTTTTCGTGTAGCGGGGCCCTGTATGGAGGTCACGACCACAATCTTCCTTTTTCCTTGAGGGTGGATCATCAGGAAAACAAATTTCCTGGTTTTGGAAATGAGTTTACTGCATTGTTTTGCAGTAACTAAAGAGATGGTGGTAGGCGGTGCTATCTCCAGTATCCTGTACAACTTATTTCCCAAAGTGATAATAACAACACGAGGCCTGGACTCATACATATCATGTTGCTTCCACAAGTACGGTTGGCCTAATAATACATCAGAAACATCAAGAGGAGCAATGTCACATAATAGCTCATCCGTGAAGGGCTTGATGCTATAGGGAAGGCGACATTGTTGACTGACGTGGAGGTCTCGTCCTTGGTTCAACCACCCGATGGTGTATGGTTGTGGGTGTGTTGTGGTCGGCAAGCCCATCCGCTTCACGACCTCTACTGAGATGAGGTTCTTCTGGCTCCCGCTGTCAACAATGAACTGCAACGGGGAACCCTTTACCCACATCTTGGAATGGAAGAGACGCTTTGCCTCCTCTGGATCTTCTTGTTCCTCCTTCTAGATCTTTGTGGTGGAAATGGTGGCGTTGGGCTCCACATCGATAATCTGCTTCCCCCTGTCATTCCCCTTGTCAGGTTCTGATTCAGAGTCAGAGCATGCATCCAATTCAGAAGCCTTCAACTCAGCTACCAGTGACTGCTTGGCCCGACACTCACTTGTGTTGTGAGTGGAGCTCTTATGGAACTCACACCACTTCCCCATGTCCTTTTTTGGCTTTGTGTTGTTGTTCTTTGCTTGTGGCTTTGGTGGGTTGTCCTGGGTTGCCCCGCTTTGGCTTGGTCCTTTGTTCTGCGGTTTGGGGGTACCTTTCCCTTGCTTTTGATTTGCAAACCCAAAGTCTCGCTTCTTCTGTTTGAACTTCTGCTCAATCTTGGCAGCATATCGGTATGCCACACCAAGCGAGGAGATGTCGAGGAACTCCATTTCCTCTTGAATGTATCTGTGCAAACAACTGCGGTACTTTAACACTAAATGTTTCTCTAAATCTTTGATACCCAACTTTGTGCGTAGGGTATGAAACAAATTCGTCATCTCATGCACATCTTGGTCCCTTTGCTGCCACAACGTAGTCCATTGTATGTATTTGTCCTTATAGCTCCCCACGTGATAATATTGTTCCTTGATGGCATCTCGGAAAGAATTCCAAGTGGGTGCAGCCGAGAACAAAGAGGGTTTTGCCTGGCCCTGTTGCTCCAAATAGGTTTCCCACCAGTCCTTGACATGGGGGGTGGCTTTGAGGAGTGCGAAAATAATCTTTTCTTGGTCGGAAAAGTCATGAATCGAGAAATATCCTTCTAACAGATTCAACCATCTATCTACAACATTTGCATCTATTTGGCCCTCAAATATGGGAATGTCAAAGTTTACTTGTACCTTAAAAGGAGTGGTGCCTCCAGGGTGGTTGTTGGATGTCGATGCGCCGCCAGTGGGAATCCGTTGAAGAATCTGGGCAAAGTTGTCCATCATCGTTTTCCTTTGTTTCTCGAGGGCCTCCTCGAGCAACATTTTGATAGGATCTCCTGCTCTCTCATATTTATTTTCTTCCCCCATGGGCGGTTGTCAGGGTTTGCGAGGTTGATCTTGCAAAGGTTCAACCAGATCGAGCCCCAACTCCTTATACCTCGACCTCGTTGGGGACATGCAAAGAAGGATTGAGAATGAGAAGATCGCTCTGATACCATTGATCCAGATTTATGTAGGAACACAATGAAATACAAAAATACACATAAACACAGAGATGCAGTGGAAATAAGACTTCATTTCATTAATAACAAATGAATGAAATATGCTTACACACAGAATGGCAATAAACTAGCTAGGGCGTTGGTAGCTTATCTCTGAGAAGAGATGTGGCAGATACTGGCCTCTGAACTATGTTACAATGAGGCTCGAAGGCCTATTATTATTGAGAAACAATGGAAAACCCTAAACATCCAAAGACCTAACCCTAAGAGACGAAACACCAAGACTATGGGCCCTGTTTGGGTAAGTTGGTACATCAACTTCCTGGGGACGTAAGTTTGGCATACGATCTTCGTTTTACGCGTTCCATACCTCGTTAGAAAGATCTATCCGAGGACTGCAACTTTTGGGTGAGAAACATGATCTATTATCCATGTTGCTGCTCGTTTTCCCAAAAAACGTCGTTTAAGGCCTTAAAACCACTCTGGAAGTTCAGGACCCGAAAAACTGCTAAAAATAGTAAACTGTGTGAAAACTGAAAAACTAAAAGAAGCAATGGTGGGGGTCCAAGTGGAATAGGTGGGTAGCCACCAATATCCACCTGGATCATTCCTCCCCCCTTAGGAAGCAATGGTCCACATTGCATTGAGTTCCTCCATGAGATGAGGAAACTTATGCTGAACTTGGTCCCTGGTGAGCCATTTTCCTAGTGAAGAAGTTGGCCTGCTTTGACAACTCGATATAGCGGTATCCTTTATTTTTGGGTGTGCTTGATCTGTGTATCCATGATCTTATCAATTCTGGCTTGTTCCATGCAGTCTAGATTTAATTCTATTGGTGTGAGTTGTTCTACCATGTCGGATGTGTCTAGTAGAGGTGGAAAGTACGGTCGAAGGCGGTCCACATTGAACACTGGGTGCAGACCAAGGAATGGTGGAATGCTAAGCTCAAAGGCATTTTCCCCTACAACCTTGGTGAGGGTGTACGGCCCATATCGGAGCGGACGAAGCTTGCAGTGGATTCCAGCGAGGCACTCCTTTTGCAAATGTAGCCACACTTTGTCGCCCACCTAGAAGTTGTGTGGCACCTGATGTTGATCATGTCGCTGCTTGTACTTATCATTGGCTCTATCCAAGATGTCATGAACTTGTTGGTGGATGTGTTGAATGTGCTCAATGAAGCTGTTTGGCTTATCGACCTGAAACTGGACATGAGATGAATCTTCCCGAGTAGCCACAAATGGCATGGCCATGTCAATGGGACATAGTTGCTGGAATCCCAAGCCCACTTCAAAGGGGCTATGGATGGTTGAGCTATGGAGAGCCCGGTTGTAGCTGTGTTGTACATAGGGGAGGATCTTATCCCATGTGCGTGGATGCTTTGAATTGTACATGCACAAAATGTGTACGATCATCCCATTGATGACCTTTGTCTAGCCATCAGTTTGCAGATGGAAAGCTCTGGACTTGGTGAGCTTGGTGTCCAGCATCGACCAGAGGTTGGACCAAAATGTACTGAGGAAACTATTGTCCTGATCTGAGATGATAGACTATGGGATCCCAAAGTGTACCCACACTTGTTCAAAGAAGAGTTTAGCAGTGGCTTCTGCTGTGATATTCTTCTTGCAGGCCATCATATTGGACATCTTCGAGAATCGATCGACGACCACAAAAACAAAGTCATTGACATGCTTAGTAGAAGGAAGGCCCAACATGTAATCCATAGAGATGGATTCCCAAGGTCGACTGGGGGTAGGAAGCAGAGTATAGAGGCCTTTCTTCTTGATGTTCGGTTTGGTAATGGCGCAAGCAGTGCAGTACTTGATGTACTTCTCGACATCTTGTCGAAGGTTTGGCCAATAGAAATACTTTTGCAGTACTGCCATGGTTTTCTCGACCCTGAAATGCCCAGCGACCCGACTTTAGTGCGCCTCCCAACTCATCTTGGCACGCTCACTTGAAGGAACACAAAGGTGTCCCAGGTGACAAAGCAGGGCATCCTGGAGGTGAAAATTGGGAACTTGCTTACCCTCCAAGAGTGTGTTGTATGTGTGGTCGAATTCTGGATCACTTGTGTAGAAAAGTGGCCAATCGAAAGTCTCGTGCCCAAAAGAGTTGAGCACAGTGGTTAGCGCCACGATGGGCGGTCGACTGAGGCAGTCTGCAACATTATTAGTGCTGCCTTTTTTGTACTTAATGTTCAAATGAAACTGTTGCAGGTATGTGGACCACTTCTGATGGTGATCATTCTGCAACTTCCCTTGTGTCTGTATGAATTGCAGGGATCGGTGGTCTGTGTGGATGATCGTTTCCTTTCCCAAAATGTAATGCTTCCATTGGCGACAAGCCTGCACAATGGAATACATTTATTTGTCATAAGTGGGATACTTCCGGACTGTGTCGGAAAGTGTCTCACTGTGATATGCCACTGGATGCCCATGTTGAGTAAGGACTGCCCCAATAGCATAGTCAGAGGCATCTGTCTCGAACTCAAATGGTTGTTGTAAGTCTGGTAATGTGAGCATTGGTGCAGAGAAGAGGCGATGCTTCATCTCCCCGAATGCCTTCCGTTGAGATTCAAACCAAAATAATTTTGCTTTAGCTCCTCCCTTGGTGACTTGACTCAAGGACCAAGTGATATGAGAGAATCCCAACACAAACCTGCGGTAGAAATTGGCAAGACCCAAAAAGATGCGGAGCTTTGTTAGGGTGGTTGGGGCTGGCCAATCCCAAATGACTTGGATCTTTGCTATATCCACATGCACCCCCCGCTCATCAATAATGTATCCCAGATACTGAACTTGGGTTATGCCAAAAGTGCATTTCTCCAAATTGGCACACAACTTGTGTTGCCGCAGTGTTTGGAGGACCTATCAGATGTGGTGGAGGTGCTCTTCCCAAGTTTAGTTGAAGATCAGAATGTCATCCAAGTACACCACTACAAATGAGTTGGTGAATGGCTGCAGGATGTTGTCCATTAGCCTCATGAAGGTTGCAGGGGCATTCGTCAACTCGAAAGGCATGACCAACCATTCAAAAAGGCCCTCCTTGGATTTGAATGTAGTCTTCCACACATCAGAGGGTTCGATTGGTACCTGGTGATACCCAGACTTCAAGTCGATCTTGCTGAAATATTTCACCCCCTTGAGTTGGTCTAGAAGGTCATCAATCTGTGGGATCAGGTACCTATTCTGGACAGTGATCTTGTTCAGTGCCCGATAGTCAATGCAGATTCTCCAAGTCCCATTCTTCTTCTACACCAACACGATCGAGGTCCCACAGGGCGATGAACTTGGCCGGATGTGACCTTTGTGCAACAGCCCTGGAATCTGCCTCTTGATTTTGTCATTCTCCAGGATAGAGCGTCGGTAGATGGGTCCATTGGGCAATGACGCACCTGTGGTTAGATTGAAGGGGTGCTTGACCTGGCAGTGTAGAGGCACCCCTATAGGGGAGGTGAGGATGTCCTTGTACTCCTCGATGACCTTATCCATCTGTTGTTTTCGTGCAGCGAGGCCCTGTCTGGAGGTCATGGCCACAGTCTTCCTCTTTCCCTGAGGGCGGATCATCAAGAAAACAAATTTCCTGGTTTTGGAAATGAGTGTACTGCATTGTTTTGCAGTAACCAAATAGATGGTGGTAGGCGGTGCTATCTTCGGTATCCTGTAC
This sequence comes from Picea engelmannii, assembly GCA_009831015.1. Taxonomy (NCBI): domain Eukaryota; kingdom Viridiplantae; phylum Streptophyta; class Pinopsida; order Pinales; family Pinaceae; genus Picea; species Picea engelmannii. Next base: position 353,191 of record ML806614.1, on the reverse strand, counting down.
AGCTTATTTCCCAAAGTGATAATAACAACACGAGGCCTGGAATCATACACAACATGTCGCTTCCACAAGTACGGTTGGCCTAATAATACATCAGAAACATCAAGAGGAGCAATGTCACATAATACCTCATCCATGAAGGGCTTGATGCTATAGGGAAGGCGACATTGTTAATTGACGCAGAGGTCCCGTCCTTAGTGAAACCACCCGATGGTGTATGGTTGTGGGTGTGTTGTGGTTGGCAAGCCCAGCTGCTTCACGACCTCTACCGAGATGAGGTTCTTCTAGCTCCCTCTATCGACAATGAACTGCAATGGGGAACCCTTTACTCACATCTTGGAATGGAAGAGACGCTATGCCTCCTCTGGATCTTATGGTTCCTCCTTTTGGATCTTCGTGGTGGAAACGATGGCGTTGGGCTCCGCATTGACAATCTGCTTCCCCCTTTCATTCCCCTTGTCAGGTTCTGATTCAGAGTCGGAGCATGCATCCGATTCATAAGCCTTCAACTCAGCTACCAGTGACTGCTTGGCCCGACACTCACTTGTGTTGTGAGTGGAGCTCTTATGGAACTCACACCACTTCCCCATGTCCTTTTCTGGCTTCATGGTGTTATTCTTTTCTTGTGGCTTTGGCGAGTTGTCCTAGGTTGCCCCGCCTTGGCTTGGTCCTTTGTTTTGTAGTTTGGGGGTACCTTTCCCTTGCTTTTGATTTGTAGACCCAAAGTCTTGCTTCTTTTGTTTGAACTTCTGCTCAATCTTGGCAGCATATCGGTATGCCACACCAAGCGAGGAGATGTTGAGGAACTCCATTTCCTCCTGAATGTATCTGTGCAGACAACTGCGGTAATTTAACACCAAATTTTTCTCTGAGTCTTTGATACCCAACTTTGTGCGTAGGGTATGAAACAGATTCATCATCTCATGCACATCCTGGTCCCTTTGCTGCCGCAGCGTAGTCCATTGTATGTATTTGTCCTCATAGCTCCCCATGGGATAATATTGTTCCTTGATGGCGTCTCGGAAATAATTCAAAGTGGGTGCGACTGAGAACAGAGAGGGTTCTCCCTCGCCCTCTTTCTTCGAATAGGTTTCCCACCAGTCCTTGACATGGGGGGCAGCTCTGAGGAGTGAAAAAATAATCTTTTCTTGGTCAGAAAAGTCATGAACCGAGAAATATCCTTCTAACAGATTCAACCATCTATCTACAACATCTGCAACTATTTGGCCCTCAAATATGGGAATGTCAAAATTTACTTGTACCTTAAAAGGAGTGGCGCCTCCAGAGTGGTTATTGGATGTCGATGCGCCGCCAGTGGGAATCCGTTGAAGAATCTGAGCAAAGTTGTCCATCATCGCGTTCCTTTGTTTCTCGAGGGCCTCCTCGAGCAACATTTTGATAGGATATCCTTCTCCCTCATCTTTCTTTTCTTCCCCCATGGGCGGTCATCGGGGTTTGCGAGGTTGATCTTGCAAAGGTTCAACCAGATCGAGCCGCAACTCCTTATACCCCAACCTCGTTGGGGACATGCAAAGAAGGATCGAGAATGAGCAGGCCGCTCTGATACCACTAATCCAGATTTATGTAGGAACACAATGAAATAAAAAAATACACATAAACACAAAGATGTAGCGGAAATAATACTTTATTTCATTAATAACAAATGACTGAAATATGCTTACAGAGAGAATGGCAATAAACTAGCTAGGGCGCTGGTAGCTTATCTATGAGAAGAGATGTGGCGGCTACTGGCCTCTGAACTGTGTTACAATGAGGATCGAAGGCCTATTATTGTTGAGAAACAATGGAAAACCCTAAACATCCAAAGACCTAACCCTAGGAGATGAAACGCCAAGACTATGGGCCACGTTTGGGTAAGTTGGTACATCAACTTCCCGAGGACGTAACTTTGGCATACGATCTCCGTTTTACGTGTTCCATACCTTGTTAGAAATATCTATCTGAGGACTACAACTTTTGGGTGAACAACATGATTTATGATACATGTTGCTCCTAGTTTTCCCATAAAAACATTGTTTAAGGCCTTAAAACGACTCTGGAAGTTCAGGACCCGAAAAACTGCTAAAACTAGTAAACTGTGCGGAAACTGAAAAACTGAAAGAAGAAATGGTGGGGGTCCAAGTGGAATAGGTGAGTGGGCACCAATATCCTTCTGGATCATTTACCCTATTCATGATGTTCCTCAGTTTTCATTTGTTGTGCCTTTCTGTGTCGATATGCTCTTTGTTGTTCATAATTTTATTTTCTTTGTTTTGATTGTTCAGTTTTCATCTACCATGACTTTCTTTGTTGATATGCTCTTTGTTGTTTAGAATTTTATTTTCTCTATTCTTGATGCTCTGTAGTTGTCATTTGTTGTTCCTTTCTTTGTCGATATGCTCTTTTTCATTCAAAATTTTGTTCTCTTTTTAATTGTTGTTGTTCAGTAATAATTTTTTGTGACGTTCTTTGTACTCAACATTTTGTTTTCCATGTTCTTATAGTTGGTCGATTGGCATTGACATCGATTGTATTTTTTGTCATGCTCATTGTTCTTCACTTTGTGATTTATTCAATCTTCTTTTTGTTCAACAATCATTTGTTCTAACTTCTCTCTTTGTTTCCTAACATGTTCATGTGTTTGTCTTCTTACATCTTCAACATGCACATCATCCATTTGGTAATTATGAGAGGACATGGTAACTTGAATTACTATAACACGATTGTAATTGTAGACTAGTGTGAAAGAAATGAAATATTGAAATCAATGCAACACACACCAAATCTAATGTTGAGACAGTAAAAGCAATGCATGTACACATAATTCAATGCATGTAGTTAATATAAATACCAAAATATACAGTTAAATGGTTGTGCGAATGAAAAATTGTAAAAACAAAAATTACATGTAGACTATAAGCGACTCCTTTTCTCCTTGTGTTCTCCTTCGCTACTCAGACAAATTCACCCTCCACACAAAGTGCATGCATATTTTGGTAGGATAATTGATATTCTTTGATGCGTGTGTGTAATGGAGCCAACTTACATCTAATTGTTCAAAGTGTAATTGGGATGACTTTTATTTTATTTAAGTCTTTAATGTAACATTATGTTATGTAATGTGACAACATCTGCCCCATATTGGGCTATAGAGAGCCTATTGGTGCAAAGATTATTTGTGAAGAGGTGGGAAACGATATACGTAAGGTATATCACACATGTAATTTATAATGTTGGTTCTTTTGGAATGTTGAACTTTGTGGCTTCAATACATCAATTCCTTATTACTGAATATTTACACTCCATATGAGTAAAGAGATCCCTCTAAAATACATGGATTTGTGGAAACATGAATACGTTCAAATTAATCCAAAGGGTTCACACACACATGTGGCATCGAGTGAGATGCATGCTAAAGAGGTTGTGATCTCAACTAATTATGAGTGAGTTTATGATATTATCAAGGAAGGTATATGCAGAATTGTCACATAATGTTTCCCATGTATTGGTTATATATGGTAAAGTCTAACATAGATTGTCCAACTTTTCATAAGAGATTGGACTCTAGTAGTGTATGGGTAGTGCAACCGAGATATGTCTACTTAAACTTGGATGTTGAATTCAATTTTTGACCTAGGCTATAGACCCATATTTATCTTAGCCTTAAATAAAATAATAAATAAATAATTCAAAACCTAAATTGAAAAATTAAATGGATAACCATAATGTCACACCATGAACTCAGACAAATATTGTACAATGGGAACCCGATCACTTATATAAAACCTACTTCTTGAAGAAGTTCGATTTCATTATTTTTCGTTTCTAGAAAATTTCTGCCTTCTTCCCCTTTGTAAACTAGGTTTGGCTCCGACAATTTCAACATCTCCCTAAATATTGAAGGTTCCAAGGAAGCAAGAGAACTGGTATGCAATGGGATGACTCTTTTGTTCTGGACGAGTTTTTCGATGCACCAGGTGATTATATATTTTCATTCAAAGACCTCTGGGATGAAACCTACGAGAACTACCATGAAGTCCACACCTTGTTATTTTCTTTACCCAACAGATTTGAATAGTACCAATACGATCATGACTAATGATAATTATGGCATTCTCTAGCGAAGAGGTCCAAGGTATCTCCATAGAACTGTTGTTTTCTCATGACTAGCTTCATTGAGTCAGAGAGATTTTATTGTAATATTATGTTGCATAGTAAAATTATCTTAAATTAGATTTCTTTCGAAGAAAGCATTAACTCAAAATAAATATGTTTTTCCTCGATATAAACACCATTAATTAACGACCATTTCATAACTAAACTTATTAGTTGAGTCCATAAAGATAGCATTAAATGTGACTCAAGAAAATTGAAAGAAGGAACATGCAACAACAGATGCAGAGTGAGCGATTAGAATGGAAGGGAAATTTCATGAGTCTGAAAGTGTGAATATATGAAATGGCTAAGTGTTGAGATACATTGGGTGGGATGAGAGAGGAGTGAAAGCATAACATGTGAGGCTGTGAGTCCACGAGTTCACAATACAAAAATAAACTAAGTGTTGAGGAAGACTGATGTATGGGGAAAGGGGACACAATACAAGTCCGAGAGTCCGCCAACATGCAAACATGGAAAAAATGACTAAGTGTGGTAATCTTGATACAACAAAGAAAGGGGAAAGGGGATATGGAAGATTCGGGGAAGAATTTTTATAGAAGGTGAAGAGAAAAGGTAAGAAAAGAAAAGGGAAGATAGAAAGACAAGGGAAGAATAAATGGGACTCAACAACTTGATCCAACTATTGGATGATAACCCCTCGCGGGTTGTCAACAATCTAGAATCTCATGAACAAATGTCTTATCCTTTCGGAAATGGAGTCGAAATAGTGAGGATATACAAAAAATAAAAACAAAAACTATGTAAAAAGAGAAGAGAGTATCTCAAGTGAAGAAACTTTTCAAATGTTTCCCATTGACAGGCAACATCAACACCTTTCCCTTCATATCTTTCAACATGTATGAGTTGAAACCCATAATTTTATCAATGGGGTAAGGTCCAATCCAAAGTGATTCAAACTTCATATGCATTGATGGATTCTCTTTCACTTTGTTCCAGAGAACCACCAATTCACTCTTTTGAAAATTATTGATTGTTGTACTTTGATTGAAATATTTTTTAACATTCAGCTGCCTATGTGATGTTTTCTTCAAATCCTCACTTCTTTCTTCTTCTAATCTCAACAACTGATTTAATGTCTTCTGCAAAGGGAGAGTATCTTCAGTGTCCTCCAGGTTGACCGCATAAGTCAAATAATTCAATTCAAGGCTAATTGGCATCTTTGTTTATTTTCCATAAATCAACATGTAAGGAGACATCCCAATGCTATCCTTTGGTGTCATTATGCTTTCCCATAAAGCATCTGTCAACTTCAAGTGCCAATTTTTCTGATTTCGATCAATAGTCTTCTTCATGATTTGAATCAATTTCTTATTTGTAGACTCAGCAAGGCCATTTCCCCGTGGATAATAATTCGATGATTGTCCCATGACAATGCCATATTGTCCACAAAATTTTGTGAAATTTGATCCAATGAAAATTGAGCCATTGTCTGTAATAAGTTTCTCTAGAACACAAAATCTCGACAAGATATTATCCTTGAGGAATTTAATCAATTCGTCAGAATCAACATTTTTCATTGTTGTTTCTTCTTGCCATTTTGTGAAATAGTCTATAGAAGTGAGAATATACATGTGCCCCTTAATTGATTTTGGATTTATTGTCCCAATGACATCCAACCCTCATTGTGTGAATGGTTGTTCTATTGATATGAGTTGCAAAGGCATTGCAAACCTCTTCATATTTCCCGAGAATTGTTGACAGGGAAGGCATCTTCTCACCATTGCATATGAATCCTTGAAAATTTATAGCCAAAAATATCTGTCTCTTATTATATTATATGCAGTAGAAGTAGGTGCAAAATTTCCTCCACATATTTCTTCATGAAATTATTGTATTAGCTCTTGGGCCCTTTTTTCATCTACATGTCTCAACAACATGCCATCATAGTTTCTTTTGAATAATATCTCAGCAATCAACACATATTGTCTTGACTTAATATTTAAAGTCCTTCTTTCCTTTGGAGTCATGTTAATGGAAAATTGACCGGATCTTAGATAAAATACAATTTCTTTGTACCACTTAGAGCCATATATAGGCTCTCCAAATGAAATCAAAATCATTCCATTCAAGGAATCACTATCCACAATGAGTTTTCACAATCCTTTCCCTTTAAATTATTCCAAAGGCTTGATTTCAATGTCATACTCCTGAATTTTTTCTAGCTAGTTCACCAATTTTCCTTCTATTAATTGTTGGTTCAAAATCATCTTTACTAGGGAGGATGGAATGTAAGCTATGACATGAGAATTTAAAATATACATCTGAAAAGGTGCTACTACTTTCACGAGAGACAACACCTTCTTATCCAACTCTGAGTATCTTAGTTCGTAGTCATGGAGGGTCTTACTCATAAAGTTGATTGGTAACTCTTCATATTTGAAATTTCTTTGGGTAAGGACTAATGCTATGACACTTTTTGTAGAAAAAGAATACATGATAAAGTCTCTTTGAAAATCCAGACTCATAAGCATCAGTGTTGTAGTAATTTATATTTTAATGTTATTAAAGGCCTCTTGTGTGTCTGAAGTCCATTCAAACTCCACTTCCCAACTCTTGTGTGTATGACACAAAATACATCTCAGGGATTTTGAGTACAATCCCAAATCCACTTCTTGAACTTGAACAAGCTCCATCGAATGAAATTATCCAATATCCGACAAAATGATTATCTTCGCTCTTCATGTCCTTGATTTTCTCCATATCCAGGATGGAATAATTCCCAATACCAACATCTATACAGTCTTCCATCAGTTCATTATCCTTATTTAAAAAAAAAAAAATAGTCTCCTGGGTGTTAGAACTAGAAGTCACTCCAGACTGTAGAAAGAGTGAGACCAGTACCCATTTAGATATAAGTGATTAAGTCAGGTTTAAAATCAGGTGGATCAACAAGGAAGAGAAAGAAGGAGGGTATCAAGCTGTCTGCAAATTCACTCCATTGGCAATGTAGTCAACACATGCTACAGATCAAAGGCACTCAAGCTACCTACCTGACCAAAAGGGATATAATTGATGGATGAAGGTATAAGGAATATAAAAAAAATAAGAATACCATCAAGTAGATATCCTCTCTACAAAAGTGACTTAAAAGATTACTAGAATAGAGATCATGAAAGGAGGCAATTACTACAAATCATTTGTAGCTCATGAATCTCCTTCCCATGAACAACCATTGATATTCAATGCCTACAATTCCATTCAATAAATATGACAAGGCAAAATGATAATAAAGAATACAAAGTATAATAAACAACTTTCATGAATCTCTAATGGCAGAACTGCCTACATCACATGCCCTCGGGCTTACAACTAAACAGATAAAACTTCCCCTGTAGCTCTCTTAAGCCTCTCTATTCATGAACACAACCTTTTCTCTATCAAAATCCACTTCATATATAGTGAATTATCTATATATACTCTAAGGAGGTCGAAACCAAGGAGCTACATAGGATCCTCCTCCATTTAGGAGTTTGTTACAAAAGATTCCAACAAAAACATAACAAATTCCTATTTTTGGTGATCTTCTCTATTGTGATAAATTCCTTTTGAAATAGGTCATGCAAATTGATCTGGTGATGGAAAACATGTCCTTCATGTCCAACTAACTCCTAGGAAATCATTCAAACCTTCCCTGACTGCTGGCATCCCTCCCATAGCTTCGATTTGTTAGACTGTTAGAGTTCACAACTCCTTTGATAGCATGTGCTATGAGCTTTCTTGTATGTGATGTTTTTATCTTTTCTCCAAAAATATGAAATGGGTCGGGTTTATTTTTTTTCAGCAAGTCAAACACATCATTTTTTCTCTCCACACCAAATTTCAGAAGAACCTAGATCATGATTCAAAAGTTATGATTAAAACAAGACTCTGTTGTGTGCTAATTGCTACAAACTGTCCCAAATTACTAGTTCGCAGCGCCAATGAGTCCATGCGTGTGAAATTTCCTATAGTAGCCTGTTTCTTTCCAAATAAACTCAATTGATGACAAAACCATGCAAGAAGCCTTGAAAACCTCTGATAAACCTGCTACAACTTCCGAGTTATGAAAAATTGTAATGAACCTCATATTTGCCATAATTTTTTTTCTATGGTCATTAATTTCTCAAATTTCGTTGATATAATTACTTGGTAGAAGAAAAATATATTATAAATCTCTATGATAAAATTCCTAAATTCTACTTACCACAAGATGTTATAACTATATCATCTTATCTTACCTCGAGCAGAAAGATTATAAGGGTAAGCCATCAGGGCTCTAGCAATTCCCTTTTTGCCTTCATTCTATTTACCTATAAGCGTATGTAGATCTATGTATATAACGTTTGGACTTAGGATTCATACTACAACTCACCCTTTAACATAACGCCTCCAAGTTTGCGTGCAAGTCCAATAATTACTTTAACCCTGGGAGACTTTATTCAGTTTCCATCTATATAGCGATGGGGTTGGGTTCAATAACATGTAACTAATATAACTACTGAGTCCCTATCATTCAATGGTTCTTAGAACCGGTATGTTGATTGTAATAAAAGATCTAGTCCAAACACCAGAGGAATTTCGATACGAGGACTTGCGTTAACTCTTGTTACCCCGACTTATCTAAAGGTGTTTTCAATGAAGACTGAACTTAATTGAACTGCTAACTGAAACTAACATAGTGGGTATGAACGGGATTTAATCTCGTCGAGTCTTGGAGGGAGTCTAATCATGACATTCTTTAATTGAAAGGGATGGTCCACTGTCAAGAGTAGTTAAGGCTATGTAATCATCATTAATGGCAGTCGTGCGAGTTACATTGTATTCACCTAGATCTTCATTGAAAGTGACACTGACTCTGCCGTTATCACATGGCTAACCCATCCCTCGTAATCTCTGCATTTACTCTGAGATGACAAAGCACCACTTAGGGTTTGAGTAGGTTCAAAGTTTGTCATTGTTGAGTTCTGTGAAGAGGCTCTGTGTAACAATTCTTAGAGGTGAAGATTGTTGTCATGGAGATCGTTTCATTGTTGTAACATATGGCGTGGCCCAGTTCCCTATTAAGTCATTCCTTAAACATATTACCATGGTTGACTAAATATGGTGGTGCATTTTCGGAAAATCATTAAAGTGAAATTATCGTCGTTCTGTAATTACCGTCTTGGTTCTTCTTTTCTGTTGAAACCTCCTTTTCGTGTGTCTTATCTATAATACTTTCAGAGTCATCCTCATTCCTGGAGAAGTGGTTTTCTTTGAAGCTATCGACATTTCTCTTCTAGTTATAGAGAGGAAGTATTTGTCTCGCTCTGTCTATGTTTTGGTATCTAGGGTCTTTCGTAAACTCTCTGTCGAATAACGTAAGCCGCGGACCATAGTTCAATATTCGTGAGCCTATGTGGAAAGTTCTTTTTCGGGAAGGATAACCCCACTGTGTGATTTTTTTTTGTTTTCCTTGTACAGGAGAGAACCTACCTCCATAGTGTTAATAAAACTTAGCTGGACCTTTGCCTGCATTGTTTTTCTTTATATCTAGAGCATTTTTGTTTGATGTCAATTAAGAAGTGATCTATATAAATCTTGGACAGTTCGAAGATGATACTCTGTGGTACATCCAAACCCTTTCTTATGGCAATTACTATCTTTTTTGGTCTAATCATTGAGATTCAAAGGTCGGGACATCTATGTATTATTTGTTGACTTATAACCACTCTATGCAGTTTTGGTTCTGGTAGACTAGGCTCAACCAGTTAGGTGTATTCCTGGTTTAGTATGAAATACTTATACTTTGTTTATGCCCAATATGCTATGTTTCATTTATGTATTAGAAGGAAATTAATACAGTCGATTAATGCATTTCATTATTCGTTAGTTACTTTGTAAAGATTCCCTTCTTTTGTTGTTTAATTTGTTTCAAGAATTGAAATGTATCACTAATGATGGGTCCTGTTGATGCGAGGGTACCCATCAGGGAGTTAATGCACCATCCACCCTCAGCTCGTGTGTCTGTCCAGACAGAAAGAGGAAAGGGGAAAGAAAACATACGAGCTTGCGAATTAGAAGTTGAGTATTATCCTGGAATACTTAGCTGTTAACAATTATTGTTCTGTTGGTGTTTTCTTACCTTTCTTTTATATGATTACTGATATTTGTAACTGATGAAATCTTTCCAGGTTTCGTCTGCGCAACAATTTCGGATGTCTTATTCTCATATTTGGCGCAAAAGGTATTCGAGTTCCCTTCTGTAAACCTCTCCGGAGTTCGAGCAGACACAATTGAAATTTTATATTAACAAACGTCGGTATAGTTTCACTCGGTTCCATATAGTGTTTGGAAAGGGAAATTCCCAAATGTATTCTTAAAAAATATTCAGGTCTGGCTATTATGAGTAATGAATCCTTTGAGGATTGAACTACATGGTTTCCCTGTTTGTTTGAAGTAATGAGATGACTGTTGAATTAATCAAATTTCCTCATCATTCGGTTTTCTCCTTACTTGCAATTTAATTACTATGGTTGTCGTTTTTTGATTGAAGATTATGTTTTCAAACTTATATGCAATTCATAGTTATGCATTGGATGGAGAGGAACTTATAAAACTCTGAATTTTTATACTGTAACAATCAAATTGTAATAGATCTATAATGCTATATTGTTTTTATTTCATTTTCGACATGTAATAGTTAGACTGGATCTAACATTAAGTAGTTACAATGATCTAAGTTTATCAGAGTAGAGTAAAGTTACGATTATGTGATCATATCCAGAGTGCTTATATATATATACACACACAGAGAGACTTATATATATACCTATATATTGTTAAGAACCAAATATCAATATAGCATAGAAAAACCTCAGAATAAGTACTCAACGCCTTGAAAAAGAGACAATTTCAGATAATAATCCTCTTCGAGGGGGAAACCTCCTTTTACCCCACATAAATGTTCAAGTACAAGATGATTCCAAATGAAAATGTCTCCTTGGTATATATAGGAGACTAGGAGGTATAATTACAACTAATGGAATTAAGCTGACATAAATAAAATAGCCTTACTAATGTAATATGCCCCAATTAAGGGGTAATGAGCCAATATTAGGGCTTAACATGCTCCTCCGCTTGAGACAAGTGTTGTCCGCAACGCTTGAGCAAATCTGGATGCTTCTGTATAAAAGACTCATCTTCCCAAGTGGAATATTCAGCCGGTAGTTTCCTCCATTTAATGAGATACTCTGAAATGGATCTATTCCTCAGCTGGTGAATTCTTGTGTCAGTGATGGCTTCAGGCTCCAATATGATTTTTCCTTCCTAGTAAAGTTCTGGCAATATAGTTTGAACTGGGATCTTGTCGCCTATAACCTTCTTTAAGCATGAAACATGGAAAACTGGGTGTACTCGTGAAGATGCAGGCAACTTCAATTTGTATGCCATAGTACCAATATTTTGTAACACCTTATAAGGGCCATAGTACTTTGGTGATAATTTATTATCGTTCTTGGCTTGCTTGAGGGACATTGGTTTGTATGGTTGTAGTCTTAAAAACACCCAATCCCCTACTTCAAAACTTCTTTCACTACGATGTTGATATTCTTGTTGTTTCATGCGATTTTGTGCCATGGTCAGGTTGTCCATTAAGATTTCGAGAAATTTTTGTTGATGCTTGATGTGATCTTCCACTGCTTGAACCTTAGATTTTTCTTTTAGAGAAGAAGTGATGGAAGGAGGGTGGTATGCATAGAGTGCCATAAATGGTGTCATTTTTGTTGCAGTATGAAAGGAAGTGTTATACCACCATTCTGCCAAGGGTAACCATTTGAACCATTGTCTTTGTTTATCAGAGACAGAGAAATGAAGGTAGCCTTCCAGACATTTGTTCACTATCTCGGTTTTTCCATCAGATTGAGGATGATAGGATGAGCTATGAGCCAATTGAGTACCCAAAAAAGAAAATAATTCTATCCAAAAATGTCCAGTGAAGATGGTATCTCTATCACTTACAATAATCTTTGGGTTGCCATGTAGCTTTTGAACTGTCTCCATGAATGCAGTGGAAATTGTACTATCTTTGAAGGGATGAGAGAGTGCACAAAAGTGTGCATACTTGGTCAGTCTATCAACAATCACCATGATGACACTCTTTCCTTCAGACTTCAGTAACCCTGTGATGAAATCCATGGAAACCTCCTCCCAGCACTGACTTGGGATGGCTAATGGTTGTAAAAGACCTAGGGTCTTAATTGTTTCCACCTTATTTTGTTGGAAAACCAAACATTCTGCCACAAACCTTTGAACATTAGTTTTAAGGCCATCCCAAAAAAAATGCTTCTTGACTCTATGGTAGGTTTTCAAAAATCCCGAGTGCCCTCCTACTGGAGAGGTGTGCAATTACAATAGTACCTTTTGTTTGAGTTGGGAGTTCTTACATAAATATAAGCGATCTTTGTACCATAGTGAATCATTTTTCC
>ML806614.1:284456-328256 GCA_009831015.1 Picea engelmannii | reverse complement strand
GCCGCGTTGGCTGGGGCCGTGGATGTTTCCCCGTAGGGGTTTTACCACGTGAAAACATCGGTGTGTTGATCTTTGATCTGGTTATGTGAGTGGTTACTGAAGGTGTTCGTCCTTTGTTGGAATACCTGTGTTGTCGAACATTATGTAGTGTCGCCACATTTTTAAGGCATGTATTACTGCTACCAATTCTAAATTGTGTGTGTCGTAGTTTCTCTCATGCTCCTTTAATTTCTCGGGCTCATAACAAATAACATGTCCTTCTTGACTTAGGACACCACCTAGTCCTTCTTTACTTGCATCAACACAGATGGTAAAGTCTTTAACTGGGTCTGCTACCTTTAAGATTGGTGCGGTTGTTAACAATTCCTTTAACTTATTAAAAATATCTTGACACTTCTATGACCAGTTAAACTTGGTCCCTTTCTTTTGTAATGATGCAATATGATAAGTAGTTTTGGAAAACCCCTCTATAAATCTGCGATAATATCCGGTGATTCCCATGAATGACCGGATATCTGCTACATCCTTTGGTACCGACCATTCCATAATGGCTCTTATTTTCTCAGGATCGACTGCAATACCATTTGCAGATATTACATGTCCTAGGTACTGTATCTTCTTCTGATAAAAATCACATTTATCAAATTTAGCATACAGTTTGTTCTTCCTTAAAGTTTGCAGAACTATTCTTAAGTGTTCTTCACGTTCTTCCTATGTTTTAGAATAGACCAGAATATCATCGATAAATACCAGTACGAACTTGTCCAAGTACTAACTGAAAATAATGTTCATTAGACACATAAACGTGGCTGGTGCGTTAGTGAGTCCGAAAGGTATGACTACGAATTCGTAATGTCGATATCTTGTTCGAAAAGTTGTTTTTCTTATGTCCTCATCTTTTATCCTAACTTGGTGGTAACTAGATCGTAAATCCAACTTCGAAAATATCTTGGCCCCACCTACTTGATCGAACAGGTCATTTATCCTAGGTAAGGGGTACTTGTTCTTAATAGTCATTTGTTCAATTATCTATAATCGATACATAGTCTTAGAGTGTCGTCTTTCTTTTTCACAAAGAGGACTGGTGCTCCCCATGGTTAAACACTCAGTCTGATATAGTCTTTGTCCAATAATTCCTGTAGTTGTATTTTTAATTTTGTCAATTCTGGTAAACTCATTCGGTAAGGTGCTTTAGATATAGGGGTTGAACTAGGTAGCAGGTCTATAGAAAAGTCTATTTCCCTTCTAGGAGGTAATTCACGTATTTCATCAACAAACACGTCTCTGAATTCACGTAGAACAACAAAGTCCTCCAAGTTGGGCTTATCTTGAATTATTTGGATGGCCTAAACTTGAAAACCCTTTCTCATGCATTTCTTGAATTGCATTGTTGTGACTTGTCTAACTGATACTGGTGTTTGTATACCTTGGGCTATCCTAGTAGTGTCATTTTTGTCCTTATATTTAAGTGTCTTCACATAACAATATAGTACTTCTTTGTTCCTTTCTACCCAATCCATTCCGATAATCACATCATAAGATCCTAGTGGTAGAATGTTCAGATTTGTTCTTATGTTTTGACCATCTAAGCTGAACTCAAAATAAAAAATAAAGTCAACCACTTTCCTTTTTGTTCCTATTGCTAATTGTACCAGCCATGATTTTGCGTGTTTCATTTTCTTTAATTTATTTGACTCTACTACACCAGGAGTGATATAACTTAACGTAGCTCCAGAATCAATTAAAACATAAATTCGAGTGTTATTGATTTTACCTTCGTTTTCCACCACAGAGGACTAGTGGTCAGCTTGTCGACCATCCACAACTGCATTTATCCGATGCAAGCTTCTGCCCACATCACTCACTGTCGAGGCTTCCTGCAAATTATGAAGAGCAGTTCTGTTTGCTGAATTAAAACATGGGCAGTTCCTCCTCAGATGAGGTTCTCCACATTCCCAGCATTTTAACGGTTCTAGGGGGCTACCCCCAAACTTCTTTGTTCTTAGGTTTACCGCCTCCTTGTGTACTTGGATGGTTTGAGTGAAAATATTTCCTTGGAAAGCTTTTTGCTACATTCCGATAAGGTGCTAGTTGGTATCCCTTCTTCCGCTAGTTCAATCGGTCTTGTTTCTTATCCTTCCCAACTTTGGGAAATTATGTCTGCTGTTTGTATTGATCATAACACATTCAGGCTTTTCTGAATACTTCACTCAGGGACTTGGGATTATCAAACTTAATTCTGTCCCTATAAGATTGTGGTAAACAGCTTAGGAACTGCTGAATTTTTACTTTATCCTCCCAGATCTAAGGTACGAACCTTAGTAATTCCATGAATTTATTGATTAGATATTCCATAGACATTTGACCAAGTCATAACTCATAGAATTCTTTCATTTTTCTTTCATAGTATCTTTCAGATAGGTACTGTTTCTTGAAATATTTCTTAAAGTCAGACCATTCCATTTGTTTCTCCTTTAGGCCCTTGGCCAATTTCAGATCTTGCCATCAAATGTTGGCTTTTCCTTTCAGATTTTAAATGGCCATTCTGACCTTCATATTGCTGGAATAGTTGTATATCTGGAAATATTTTTTTATGTCTAATAACCATGCTTCATCTTCTTCCCCTGTTCTAGATTCCCCATCAAATGTAGCTGGTTTAATTTTATTAAATTCTCCTTCAAGGTGGTCTACCTGTTTTCTTTTTCTATTTTTTTTTGTTTTATCCTCAGTTGAAGGTGTACCTTCAGATGAGTTGTCCCCTTTTTCTGCTTCAGGACCAGAATTCTTGGAGGCCCTTTTACTGACCTCTTCTTCCTGGTTATCATCCTTTGGTATTTTCTTTGTCACTATACTGTGCAACAGGACTTCATTTATTTCTTGTTTCTCATGTTGTGCTTTCTTTAGTTTCTCATTGTCGACTTGGAAAACCTGCAGCTCAACAATGCGATTCCTCATCGTTTCCATAAATTTAGTAGGTGATCTTCCATCACTATTATGTCTTGGATCTTCAGGATGTCTTTGTTCATGATTCCCATCAAACCTGATTTCTGCGTCATCCTGGGCTGCCATGATTTACACAAAACAAAAGAGGGTTTTTTGTTTGTAACAGTAAAGGTTTATTAGTTTTACATAAACATAAATATGTACTAGGTAAATAATGTGGCCCTGTTCAAGGTCCAAGAGCTGTAACCTTTTCTATGATACCATATGTAATGAACCTCATATTTTCCATAAAAAAAAATTTCTATGGTCATTAATTTCTCAAATTTCATTTATATAATTACTTGGTAGAAGAAAACTCTGTTATAAATCTCTGTGATAAAATTCCTAAATTCTACTTACCATAAGATGTTATAACTATATCATCTTATCTTACCTTGAGTAGAAATATTATAAGGGTAAACCACTAGGGCTCTAGCAATTCCCTTTTTGCCTTCATTCTATTTTCCTATAAGTGTATGCAGATCTATGTATATAACATTTGGACTTAGGATTCATACTACAATTCACCCTTTAACATAAGGCCTCCAAGTTCGCGCGCAAGTCCAATAATTACTTTAACCCTGGGAGACTTTATTCAGTTTCCATCTATATAGCCATGGGGTCAGGTTCAATAATAGGTAACTAATATAACTACTGAGTCCCGATCATTCAATGGTTCTTAGAATTGGTATGTTGATTGTAATAAAAACTCTAGTCTAAACACCAGAGGAATTTCAATATGAGGACTTGTGTTAACTTTTGTTACCCTGACTTATCTAAAGGTGTTTTCAACGAAGACTTAACTTAATCAAACTGCTAACTGAAACTAGCATAGTGGGTATGAACGAAATTTAATATCGTCGAGTCTTGGAGGGGGTCTAATTGCGACATTCTTTAATTGGAAGGGATGGTCCATTGTTAGGAGTAGTTAAGGCTCTGTAACCATCATTAATGGCAGTCCTGCGAGTTACATTGTATTCACCTAGCTCTTCATCTAAAGTGTCACATCGACTCTTTCATTATCACATGACTAACCCATCCCTCATACTCTCCGCATTTACTCTAAGACAACAAGGCGTCGCTTAGGGTTTGAGTAGGTTCAAAGTTTGTCATTGTTGAGTTCTTCGAAGAGGCTCTGTGTAAAATTTCTTAGAGGAAAAGACTATTGTCATGGAGGTCGTTTCATTTTTGTAACAGATGGCGTGGCCCGATTCCCTGGTAAGTCATTCCTTAAACATATTACCATGGTTGACTAAATATGGTGGTGCATTTTCAAAAAATCGTTAAAGTGAAATTATCGTCATTCTATAATTATCGTTCTGGTTCTTCTTTTCTATTTAAACCTCCTTTTCGTTTGTCTTTTCTATAATACTTTTGGAGTCATCCTCATTCCTGGAGAAGTGATTTTCTTTGAAGCTATCAAAATTTCTCTTCTGGTTATAGAGAGGAAGTATTTGTCTCTCTCTGTCTATGTTTCAGGATCTAGGGTCTTTCATAAACTCTCTGTCGAATAACGTAAGACGCGACCCATAGCTGAATATTCATGAGCCTGTGTGGAAAGTTCTTTTTCAGGAAGGATAACCCCACTGTGTGATTTTTTTTTGTTTTCCTTGTACAGGAGAGACCCTACCTCCATAGTGTTAATAAAACTTAGCTGGACCTTCGCCGGTGTTGTTTTTCTTTATATGCAGATCATTTTCGTTTGATGTCAAATAAGAAGTGATCTCTATAAATATTGGACAGTCCGAAGATGATACCCTACAGTACATCCAAACCCTTGACTATGGAAATTACTATCTTTTCGTGGTCTAATCATTGAGATTCAAAGGCCAGGACATCTCTGTATTATTTTTTGACTTATAACTACTCTATGCAGTTTTGATTCTGGTAGACTAGGCTCAACCAGTTAGGTGTATTCTTGGTTTAGTATGAAATATTTATACTCTATTTACGCCCAATATGCTATGTACCATTTATGTATTACAAGGAACTTAATATATTCAATTAATGCATTTCATCATTCATTAGTTACTTTGTAAAGATTCCCTTCTTTTGTTGTTTAATTCGTTTCAAGAATTGAAATGTATCACTAATGATGGGTCCTGTTGATGCGAGGTTACCAATAAGGGAGTTAATGCACCATCCAACCTCATCCTGTGCATCTGTCCAGATGGAAAACAACAAGGGGAAATAAAACATGCGAGCCTGCGAATCAAAAGTTGAGTATTATCCTGGAATACTTAGCTGTTAACAATTATCGTTCTATTGGTGTTTTCTTACCTTTCTTTTATATGATTATTGATATTCGTAACTGATGAAATATTTCTAGGTTTCATCTACACAACAATTTAGGATGTCTCATTCTCATATTCGACACAAAAGGTATTCAAGTTCCCTTCTGTAAACCTCTCCGGAGTCCGAGCAAACACGGTTGAAATTTTAGATTTACAAATGTCGGTATAGTTTCACTCGGTTCCATATAGCGTTTGGAAAGGGAAATTGCCAAATGTATTCTTAAAAAATATTTAGGTCCGACTGCTATGAGTAATGAACCCTTCGAGGATTGAGCTATAGGGTTTCCCTGTTTGTTTGAAGTAATGAGATGACTGTTGAATTAATCAAATTTCCTCATCTTTCGGTTTTCTCCCTACTTGCAATTTAATTACTATGGTTGTCGGTTTTTTATTGAAGATTCTGTTTTCAAACTTCTATGAAATTCACAGTTATGCATTGGATGGAGAGGAACTTATAAAACTCTGAAGTTTTATACTGTAACAATCGAATCGTAATAGATCTATAATTCTATATCGTTTTTATTTCATTTTCGACATGTAATAGTTAGATTGGATCTAACATTAAGTAGTTACAATGATCTGAGTTTATCAGAGTAGAGTAAAGTTACAATTATGTGATCATATCTAGAGTTATTATCTATATATATACACACAGACTTATATATATATATATATACATACATATATATAATGATTGTGTAAGGAGCGTTTTCTGTAAGACTGGTAGGAGTTTGAAATTACATGGTATGTGTATAGAGTTTTATGATTGTATATAATTCCATTTCTATTTCGTCCACTGTAACGACTGCCAAAGGGGTAGTTTGCATGTATACTCATCACTCAATAATTCGTGGATCCCCTAATACAGTGATTATTCTTTTTGGGCGCTTTTATTTTGTACAATTGAAAAGAAAAACTTAAAATATTTATCAGCATATGATCTTACGACATTTGTATATCTCTGAGTTTTGTCATTTATAGAATCTTCTACTTCTGTATTATCATATATCAGAAAAATGGAATTTTCTAATGAATAACCAAATTTGTACAGACTGGGGCAAGGGATAAATTTGTAATAGGGGGGATGCATTCAATTGTTTTCTCATGTATCAAGAATTTAAAACTTCAAGGTACAAGACTGTAGGTATTTTATTTACCATTATAATTCATACTGTTCAGATCCAGCTGCAATACATAAATATATATAATCCGATCTCATTCATTTGGTGCTTATAGACAGTTTTACTTAGAAGATATGATTTTATCATGAGAATTTTTCCTATAGTTCTTTATCTCGTCATACTAGAAATCTAGTCTACAAGACTATTTTCTAGAATGTTAACCAAATATATCCTTTCATCTAGTGTAACCAATGAAACAACATTTTTCCAGAAACCAAATCCAACAGAGATGATCCATTCATAATTAATCTAGAGGTCTTTTGATCGGACATTAAGTTCAGTAATATTCAACCGTATTTTTATCTATAGCATTACTTCGAAGAAGAATTTACAATTGCATTCTATCAGACATCTAAACATTCATCCAAAGGAGAGGTAGAATAACATATCTGAACCAAATTTGCAGGAAGACAAAGGGGACATCCACGTTCCTCCCAACCGTAGAATAGGGCAACCAAAATCACTTGTCCTATTCACCCCCTAGCCTAACCATGAATCCATGAGGGCTAACTCGGAACTCCTCCTCAGCAATGTTGTTCCACTCCAGAAAATCTTCTCCTTGCCTCACACTCAGCAAGTAGTGTTCATAACAGCAAGGAACCAGTTATATTTTTCCCCAGCATACTAGGCAACGTCTTGCCTCCTCACATATGCTATATATCCAAACAATATTTTTGCCTGGGTCTTTTCCTTCCCTTGGGAATTTTCGCAGCTTTCTAGATCCCTGATTTTCAGGGGCTTCCAATGGCCAAATTCCTGATTTTCCACTTGTAACAATTAGTCCTGAGTTAGTTCCAACATGTTCCCCACTCATGGAGTCATGGTCAACTGATTTTAACATGGTTGTTCCATTTGTCCTCCTGCAATAATTATAAAATATTTTGTTTTCATACAAGTGTCATTGTCAAATAGTTAGTTGGGTCAAATAAGATCTCTACCCAACAATCATAATCATTAATTACAATTTACCAAATTTGAAATTCGGAATTGCCATAAATGACAAAAAATTTCCAAATTCAAATTTGCCAAAAATATAATATTTTTCCTAAGAAATTTCAAATTCAATTTTTTTTTTTTTTTTTTTGGGGATGTCACAAAAATGTATTCCAAAACAACAAGTAAGCAATCATAAGACAAAAAATGTTTCTTAGGGTTTGGTTGCAAGTAAGTTTTATAGTATTCCAGAGGCTAAGATGTAACTTGAAATTGGGAGCTTGGATGAAATGATGATGACAACGCTGAATGAAGTCTTGAATAGGCATATTTCAAAGCAACTGTGCAAAACAGAGAGTTGTGTTGACGGGCGAAATTTTCCATCCATCAATTGAGAGAGTGGAACCAGTCTGGGGTTGTCTAATAACCCAAGCCGTTTGGAATGAACCACCCTGATGAGTTTAACGGCTCCGTTGGCCGCCCTAAGGTCTTTTAAGAAAATCAAAGAGAAAACTAATCTAAACTAACTAATCTAACTAAAATAAATAAAACAAACTAAAAATAAATAAAACTAATAAAACAAACTAAAATTAACTAAAACTAATAAAACAAACTAACTAAAAATAAAAGAAACTAACACACTAATCTAATTAAAACAAACTATTAAATTAAACTAAAACTAAATATAACTATTCTAACTATTACATACAATCTACTAATTACTATTATAATAACTCAAATCAACTATCTAATTACCAGCTGCAATATTACTTATTCACAAATGTACACTATAAACAACCTACAGATTTAATTAAAACCTACAAAACTCATGTGTTTTCTGCCCTAAGACAACCAAGAATCTCTTTTTGATTTTTTTATATTTTATGAATAAGAAGTAAAACTACTGAAATTAAACGATCTAATATATTTACTGAAATTAAACAATCTAATATAAATCTAATTAAGCTTATATCTGAATCAAACTACTTAATGAAAACAGTAAACAAAAGACTAACTGACCTGGAAACGCTCCAAGTTTGCCCTGTGTATGATGACTTCTAAGTTGGTCGGAGGAAGGAAACTCGCACCGGTTATTCCAAAGCTTTTCGTAAATGATTGGCTGTGCTGCTCTTTGAAGTGTTAACAGGACAAACAAGACATAAAAAATCATAACAACTATAAGATTTATAAATCTCTGCAATAAGGGAAACATGTTATGCAAAAACTTATATTAAATAATTCAATTCATGAAGAAGATAAACCTGTCATTCACAAACTGAATTAACAATTGTTATGTCTTTTATATATTTGGAAGAGACAAGATATGGATAACAATGATCAAAATTATATCATTTGCACATGATTAAGATATCTAAAGTAGTCATAAACCATAAACAAATTGATATACACAACATGAAACAAAATGTTGATATAATGAGAAGCTAAAGCTGTGACAAAACACCAAATTTTGCTTCAGTCTGTATTAAAACTCCATGTCCTTGTTCTCCCAGGAATGAGGATGAAATTATTACAACAATCATAAGTATATATAAGTCTCTCCACAGGGTAAAACCTCCCTGTGGATAATATCAAAATGTTTTACATAATCTGGGAAATATCCCAAAATCAGCTAAACTAGGAAATCAAAATGCAAGTGAAATCTTTGAAATATCTCCTAACTGCTCATCAAAGCCACTGCCAATTCGAATTGATCTGCAATAGACCAAAAATAACCAATTAGAAAGACATTTCATCAACAAAACAATAAAAATCTAATCTTACAGTCTCAGCTACAGAATCATTTGATTCTATAGCTAGTCTAAAATAGCATACAGGACCAGATAGAAATCAAATGAAATCTTTTCAAAAGAATCAAATCCAATTTAATTTTCTTTTAATAAATATCCAAAACGAATCACTATGATTCCAATGAGTTTATCATTCAAATTAACAAAATTGAAAAGGATGCAATCGAGACAGGGTAAGAATGCTCTGTTTTTTCAGTTGCCATAAAATCAGGTCAAATAGTAACTGAATTGTTTCATATTAAATGAAATTAATATTGAATCATATCGAATAAGATACGATTTAATTCAACACAATCATAATCGATTTCTTACGACTATAAAAATGTACATAAGATTCATATTGTTTTAATCAAATGCCAATATGAAAAGGCTGTTACGATTATAGTCAAACTGAAACATGCATAACAACATCAACAAACTTCGCTATAGATTTCGATCGTTGAGTGTTACACAGTCGACAGACAGGACCAAAAATAGTGATCACAACCATCAACAAAAGTGATAATCATAAACTGGGCTACAATCAAATCGAATCATGACTAAGTCAAATATAGAAACAAATCGTAATCCTGGGCATAATCACTTTCGTTCCCAAATCAAATTTAAACAATATATTTGTTGCAATATGAATCAAACTGATAACACGGTCAAACAATGTGAATCGATAGGTTGGGTATAATAGTCATGATTCGTATCTATTCACAATTTGGTTATGCATTAATAGAATGGTATTCGAATTGGTCAAAAAGACATGGAATATGAAATCATAACAGTTAACCATCATTGCCAACCATATCGTATAGAATATAACCAATTCGAATCGAAACATTTGACTGTGTTCGAAATCGAAATACCAGAAACAGCCTGTGTTTAGAAAATATATTAACAACTTCAATAAGCAACAGAGTATTTAGTTCAAACCAAATCGAAACAATCAAATCCATACCATGATTAACAGAATCAAAGCTAAATCCAATCAAAACTAATCCGGGAAACGAAATTCGATTAATCAAAAACAAAACTATACATATAGTGCATGCTTATGTGTCAAAGCAAATCCACGCTGTAAGCAGAGATTATGAGTTTATCATATAAACAGGTGATAGTCATACCAGTGAGGCTGCTCGAGCTATGCCATCTTTGAATTAATAACCGTTGTAGCTGACTCCACGTTCTTAAACAAAATCGAACCTGTTGTTCGTTGTTTCTTATCAGTGGCTGTCGATTTAGCCTTTTGATTGGTGAGCGTTGCAACTTGATCCTCCAGAGCATGAATTTTGGACTGTAGCATTGGCACATCAAGGTAATACCATTCTAACCATGAGCCACACTGATCACATGGTGGAGCAGCTGGTTGAGATAGAGCAGGAGGGGGCTTTGATGAGTCACCGGGGATTTCACGAGGCATTTTAATGCCGGGTTAATTAGGATCATTTTACAAGCAAGGTGGTAGGTTTTTGACAAAGTCGTATGAGGGTTTTTCACACAGACCTTCAGAATAGGGATACTCACTTGCTAGGTAGCGTTCCACCTCCGAGTCAGAATCTTCACTCACCATGATAGGGTCGGGGTTGACAGGAGGTCTCGGTTTGTTTCTTGCCATGTGAGAGATTAATCGGGCGTTCTTTTTGCCTTTATAATTCGCAGTAGGTTTGGCCTTAGGCCTTTTAGCCACGGTTTTAACATTTTCCACATCCTTGGTGATAGAATTGGGTAGGTCAATAGGTGAGTCGGGTAGGGGTTTAGGTAACAGAGCACTGTAAGGCACAGGGGGTACTGACTTGCTCTCGCTTACCACAGGTTTGTCAACCTGTGGTGGGCTTGAGTCCTCAAAATTATTGTGATTAAGAAAATCATTCCAACAGTCACGGTGTAACCCCAAATGACAAACCACAAGCATTTTAATTAACCCAAAGTGAAAAAGGTTGTTATCGGCCTAGTTCCGTTTGTATATTTTAGACATTTTAAACAGACTCCTATGTAGATAATAAGGCATATTAAGCTCATAGCCCATGAAAACCATAAGTAGCCGAAGGTGGTACAAGAAAAAGAAACCATACCGGCCCTCGCAGGTGATAAACTACTTGGTTATCATCAGCAAGTTGTGCCAACGTTGCTTGAGCATATTCGCGGGCAAACCTTTGTCACAGGAGTTCACCTTTCGTGACTGGAAGAGAAATATCCACGGGACATCTTCCACTTTGCAATTTTTTGACCATTTATGTCCAGTAGCAGGTAGACTGGTAGCTAAACTGAGAAATTGCTCGTCAATTTCCAATTGGACATCCCCAACCTTGGCTCGACAGCCATCAAAGGTTAATGCAAATTGCCGAGCCATGCAAGGGTTGAAGCCATCAAACTTTCATATGAACGGGAGCCATCCAAATTGCTTAAGGTCACTGTAAGCACCATCGAACATCAACAAAGCTTGGCAACCATTGGGTTCAGCCCTTACGACTGGAGCCATGGCGTGGGCACATGGTAGGGTTTGGATTAAACACAACAATACACAGGAGAAAAAATCGCTTGGGCTAACAGCTGAGAACGATGAAAGGGGAGGCAAATTAATGTGTACGTGCGAGGGTGGTGGGATTATCACCGCCATGCAGCATAGTAATGGCAAAGTACAACGCTGTTCAATCAATCATAACATCATTCAAACCATAATATTTGGCTAACCCAAGAATTAAACGATGATATGTCAATGCGCCATATGTATTGTTTGAAACCATGAACGTTCAATCAAACCCAAAGTTAAATGTGTGCCATTGCATTTATTCAAACCATTAAATAAAAACCCAAATGAACCAATTGCGCCATTGCATATTCAAACATTATGATCAAAGGTTTCAAAAATAAGGTGACAATTGATTTCATGAAATCGATAAGCCAAGAGCTCATAAATTTATCATAAGGATCTCATTATATAAAACAAAATCAACCATGACCCTTATAGAATCAAATATAACCCATAAATTAACATGCTCAATGCCTTATCAATCAAATAAAGATCAAGTTGCGCAATCAAAGCACGAATAGGCAAATGGTCATAGTTCGAAAAATCATTCCAGCCACTTAATAATAAACCAAAGGTAAGTACCAATCAGAATATCAATGAGAAGATTATGACAGTTCAAATAACGATAGAGGAGTTTTCATGCTTACAGTCGTGAAAACTAAATCGACCAATTTGGAAGTGTCGCATGAAATGAAAATATCGTCTATTTGCAAGATGCGATGGAAATTTGAAGTTCAGGAGGCATAGGTGTAGGCAGCTTATAGGGAAATAGAAAAAATTAATTGGCTGCCAACAAGTTGGAAACACTAGTTCAGTTTGCAACATGTAAAATCATGTAGAAAAATAGATCTCTTGATGACTAAAATGGTTTGAAAATGATGGAATTTTGAATATCAAGTAATGGTAGCTATCGTATGATTTTTACCCCTTGCTACATAAAGTTGAACCATCAACCTTCAAGCATTTAACTTGGCACCAACCTTTCTAAGAGAGTTTGCAGGACATATGATTTATGACTTGACAATATACTTTAGGTGGTTGGAGGAATGTCTAAGACGCTTTGGACACTTGTTTGGATGAATTTTTTTTATGGTGACATTTAATTTCCCTCTTGTGCTAATAATGAAAACCACCATCATGACACCAAGACTAGGAAAATGTATTTTGATCAGCTTTAGACCCAAGGTTAAAATCAATACCTTGATTTATTAACATGAAACATGACTCAAAAATCTTTGCCAACTTGTACATCCTATGTGTTAACATCTAGCTCCAGATGGGATGGCATGCTCCCTGTGAGCTGCCAATAACATTGAAGTTCCAGTGCCTTATCCATTGGGCTACAAATCTATAACCCTGCTCATCCATAATGTAAAACAATCTGGAAATCAAACTGAAGAACACCTACTCCACTAGTTCCCCCATTTGGCTATGGAGTCATTATTCCTAATCTATTGCAAATCAAGAAACTAAAAACCACATGCTCATGGTGTGAGTTTATTTATTTATAGATCCTATTTCTAACCAAACAAAACTTGCTTTTCTCATGTATATACAAATTTCCAAAAGAATCTTTCAAGAAACAAATTGATTGACCTGCCCTGCTATTCACTGTTGAAAGTATGAGAGGAAAATAGTGGGTATAATAAAAATTCAATGAACTACTGGTGCCTAATATTGCAAATAAGTTGCATGCCAAACATGTATCTCTTGGAGTTTTGGATAACAAAGACTCTATCCAATCTGCTATTGGATCATGAAACTCATGACAAGACATGTCCAACTAATCCAAAGGACAATATTGCAACTGTGTTGAATCCACTACATGAATTTTTTTTTATCCTCCTCATGCTTCAGCTAAAAACAAGATGATTTCCGAGTATCCTTTATTGGTAATACTGCATCCTGGAAATGAACCACCATATCTACTTTTCCCTTCAAATAATCTAGTCCATGACTATCATATAGATGATGTTCAAATTCTCTAGAAAATAAAGAATTAGCTGCTTATGGTCTTTAATATTATTTTCCTCATAATCATCAAACAAAGAATGATCATTGTAAGTTATGGTTTGAGAAATATTTTCAAAGTCCTCTTGAATAATGGTTTCTATTTGCTGAAAAGAAATAATATCTGCATACTCATTTTCATACTCTTCATAAATAGGCAGATCCTCAAAATATGTAAGTTCAAAGACTTGTTTATCATCCTTCTCTTCAATCATAGGTGAAAACACATCATAAGAAACCTCT
Organism: Picea engelmannii; assembly: GCA_009831015.1. Lineage (NCBI taxonomy): Eukaryota > Viridiplantae > Streptophyta > Pinopsida > Pinales > Pinaceae > Picea > Picea engelmannii. The sequence continues at coordinate 314,287 of ML806614.1, read as the reverse complement.
TGAAAGACCCGAGGAAAATATTCTTCTAAAATTATTTCTTCATGACAAGCATAATTTTCATAACTATCATATGATGATGTGTACATTTGTTCTTTGGCATATGAATACTCAAAAGAAACAACTTGATCTTCATAAAAATTTGGAGCAACCTCTGCATCATAGTCAAAGATGCTAGAGAGATTCGGGTCAAGGAAAAATGTGCCTATAACGTTGTTATCACCAACATACTTATCATTAAGACAATCAAAGAGTCTTCTTTCAAAACTAAATAACTAGAGAAGGTTTTACATGGGGATGACTCCTCCTCTACATGCTCAATAGTTTTTTCTGCTTCATCCTTATAACCAAAAAAATGACTAATTGAATGTTGGATGTAGGATTCAAATTGTTTACAACAGTTTTCAAAAAGAAGATCACCTGGATAAAATCTTTTTCAATGATGATGAAACACGATGTGAAACTCTTGTAATGAAGAAATACTTGAGGGAGGAAGAGATCTACACCAGTCACGGAATTTTCCCTCCAAGGAGTATCTAAGCAAATTGATCAGGACATCTTCATGTATAACTTTCAATTTAAGCATGCACTCATGAAAATTTAATAATAACTCAGCTGGCACTTCCCAATCTTATCCTCTAAACCTAGGAAGAGGACCTTCCCATTCACTTATATTAGGCACAAGGTTTGAAAAACCAGGTATATTTGAAAAATCAAAAAATTCATACCTATGAGAAAATATCATGTCCATTTCAAACCAGTGAAGTCTCCAAAAGGTTCATCTGTGATGAAGCTGGAGTCTCCAACTAGAATATTACAGTCCAACTAGTGTCCTGCTCCTGTCTACCATCAAGACTTGGATCTATTCTATGTCATTCTCCCAGGGAAGATCTTCAACTTCATCCCCGACAACAACGCTAAAATGTTAGCACTAGAAGTTACTCCAGACTGCAGAAAGAGTGATCCCATAACCCATTTAGATATAAGTTATTAAATCAAGTTTAAACTCAGGTGGATCAACAAGGAAGAGCAAGAAGGAGGGTAGCAAACTGTCTACAAAGTCAATCAATTGGGCATGGAGTCAACACATCCTACAAATCAAAGGCACTCAAGATACCTACCAGAACAAAAGGGATATAATTGATGGATGAAGGTATAAGGAATATAAAAAAAAAAAAGAACATCATCAAGCATATATCCTCTCTGCAAAAATGACTTAAAAGATTACAAGAACAAAGATCATGAAAGGAGGCAATTACTACAAATCATTTGCAGCTCATGAATCTCCTACCCATGAAAAACCATTTATCTTCAATGCCTGAAATTCCATTAAATAAATATGACATGGTAAAATTATAAGAAAGAACACAATTCTAATAAACAACTTTCTTAAATCTCTAATGGCAGAAATGCCTACATCACATGCTCTTAGGCTTACAAATAAACATATAAAACTACCCCTGCAACTCTCTCAAGACTCTATAATCATGAACTCAACCCTTTCCTTATCAAAATCCACTTCATATATAATGAATTATATATCTCTACTCTAAGGATGTTAAAACCAATGAGCTACATAGGATCCTCCTCCATTTAGGAGTCTGTTAAAAAAGATTCCAACAAAAACATAATAAATTCCTATTTTCTGGGATCTTGTCTATTGTGATAAATTCCTTTTGAAACAGGTCATGTTGCTTGATCTGGTGATGGAACACATGTCCCTCATGTCCAAATAACTCCTAGGAAACCATTCAAACCTTCCCTAACAACTAGAATCCATCCCATAGCTAGGATTTGTCAAACTGTTAGAGTTCGCAGGGCCTTTGACAACATGCGCTGTGAACTTTCCTGTAGGTGATGTTTTTATCTTTTCTCCAAAAATACAAAATGGGTCAGGCTAATGTTTTGTCAAAAAGTCAAACACATCATCTTTTTCCTCCACACCAAATTTCAGAAGAACCTAGATCGTGATTCAAAATTTATGATTAAAAAAAGACTCTGTTGTGTGCTAATTGCTACAAACTATCCCAAATTACCAGTTCGCAGTGCTAGTGAGTCCAGGCACTGTGAACTTTCCTGTAGCAGCCTGTTTCATGCCAAATCACCTCAAATTATTCCAAAACCATGCAATGATCCTAGAAAACCTCTGATAAACCTGCTACAACTTCTGAGTTATGAATAATGTATTCCAAAACAACAAGTAAGCAATCATAAGAAAAAAAATGTTTCTTAGGGTTTTGTTGCAACTAAGTTTTATAGTATATTAGAGGCTAAGATGTAACTTGAATTTGTAATATTGGATGAAATGATGATGACAAGGCTGAATGAAGTCTTGACTAGCCATATTTCAAAGAAACTGTGCAAAATAGAGAGTTGGTAGCATTAGTTTAGTTTGCAACATGTAAAATCATGTAGAAAAATAGATCTCTTGACGACTAAAATGGTTTAAAAATCATGGAATTTTGAATATCAAATAATGGTAGCTAGCATATGATTTTTACCCCTTGCTGCATAAAGTTGAACCATCAACCTTCAAGCGTTTAACTTAGCACCAACCGTTCTAGGAGAGTTTGCAACGCATCTGATTTATGACTTGACCATATACTTTAGGTGGTTGGATGAATGTCTAAGACCCTTTGGACACTTGTTTGGATGACAAAATTTGATGGTGACATTTAATTTCCCTCTTGTGTTAATAATAAAAACCACCATCATGACACCAAGACTAGGAAAATGTATTTTGATCAGCTTTAGACCCAAGGTTAAAATAAATACCTTGATTTATTAACATGAAACATGACTCAATTTTTTTTTACAACCTGTACATCCTATGTGTTAGTACTGGGTTCATGAGGAACATTGATCATCTCTCCCTCTTTGTCAGGAAAGATCATACAAATTCCATCATTCATTATATAGCCACCAATCATGGAAGAACAATCTTTTCCAATGACAACTCCATATGCTGGAGGAAGATCCACCACCACAATATTGAAAACTATGATGATATGGGGAGCAACGGTAATCTAGGCGTAAAAACCCTTAATTTCTCCATAGGATGGTACTTTCCTAGAATCAATTGCATAGATTCTCTCTCCTATTTCATAATATTTTCTACATCTCATGCCAAATGCCTCCATCACTGCCAAAGGCATGATATTTTTTGTCGCACCAAAATCTACCAAACAATTGTGGAGTACATCATGATTCTCTATTGAAATGTAGAAAGGTGGAACTTTGCCTCTTAATTTCAACACTGATGTATTTTGACTCTGCTTTGGGTTTTCAATAACCGCTTCAATTCTCCCAATTTCTCATCCAATAGTTTTAGGATGTTTTCCCTCTGTTGGGGAATTTTTACTACTTCTGTAAAAGGAAGAGTAATTATTAACTTGCTTAGATCGTCAACAACATTATATATCATCTAAAGGGGGTTGAGAGTATTTTGTTTCTCTTTGACTTTTGTGCTGGTCTCTTTACTTTTATCACTCTCTTTCTCCTTATCTTTCTCATTATATTTTTCTTTTCTTTTTTCATAATTATCTTTATTCTTGGACTTATTTACAAGTGCACATGTTTGGAAAACATTTTCTTGCGAGATAGGATCATCTTCTTCTTCCTCAAATATGTACATGGATATATCACATCCATCCATCTATACAGATTCAAAAATTTCTTCTAGGAAATAATCATTCTTTGGCTCAACCATTTTCTCATTGTATGGTTCATCAAGTATTACTACGTTCGGAGTTGGTTGTCTAGGAACCCTCTATATTTGTTGGTTGTTGGCATTTTCAAACCTCGTTGTTTGTTCTTGGGCAGGGTTCCTTCTCTGCTCCGGAACCAACATACTTGGATTAAGCATGAAATTATCATTCCTTCTTGGCCTTGTTATTTGATTCTACATTTTTCTAATGGTTCTATTCATTTGAACATTCTATATTCTTTGCTTCACCTCCTGAGTTGCAATGAGATTTGTTTTTACATTCAAGATGGTTCCTTTAAATAATCCTCCACCGACTTCTTGATTTTCACTAGGTTGCAACTTTTTCTCTTCATTCCTCTTTGAACTAGATGCTCCTTGATCAACAATGTTCAAACTATCCATCTGCCTTTGCACTCTTCCAAGGATAATGTCAGGGTCAACGCCTGTTTCAATCATGATTTCCTCCATGTTCGTATATTTGATCATTGCTTCATCTAAAGTCTCAATTTTATAAGTTCAAATGGAGAAATTCACATTAGATGGCATGGAATTTTTGTAGAAACCAAGTATTACTGTATCATTAGGCCTCTTTTCTTCAAGGATCTTATTTAACGTTTTATTGAATATGAAATTGAAATCCCTTATCCTCTCATTTTTATTTAGACAAATTTGGGTGAAGTTGGTAAGAAGAGTATGATATGCCACTAGAGTGGAAAACATATTATAGAACATCGTTTCATTATCATCAAATGAGATGATAGATCTTGTGGGAAATGATGTGTACAATTCATAATCTTGGCCCGACAAAGTTTGGAGAAACAACCTCACCATCACATCATCATGTTCGATAATATGAAAATCACAAACATCCAAAAACAAATCAACTTGTCTTTTTGCATCAATTGTTCCATCTCTGAAAAATGTCTTCAAGAGACTTTTAGGAAGAACTAGGAGTCTCTTACCCTTCTTAGGTTTTTATACCTTTGTTGTCATCTTTCTTCACAACGCCCTTCTTCTCGTCTTTCTTCATGTCCCCCTTCTTCTCATATTTCTTCATGTCTTTCTTCTCTTAGGTTTTCTCTATCAACCATGTATGAAGGTTTCTCCTTTTCTTCAAAAGGATGCTTTTCAACTTCACATAGGTGTAGTTGTTTACTCTTTCTTCTGGTGATTGGTCGTCTATACTCGTCCAACTTCAATTTATACCTTTCTCTTGTGCTCTTTGAGATTGTCTTTTGTTTCTCTAGTCTTGTCTTTCATCTCTTCTTTGTCTTCAAAGAATTTCTCTTTCTTCTTCTTGAAATAGTGTTTCCCAAGACCTTTCTAGTTCTTCTCTAGTTCTGGTTGTTGTTATTACAAGATTGTATAACTAGTGCAGAATACTTCATTGGTTGTTCAATCCGATTTCTAACTAGGGTTGGTCATCCTGAGGCAAAGTCATACAAGTTTATGGTCTAGAACCAGCTTTACATCTTCAAGTTTGTTCTCCTCGGTATGGTCACCAAAAATGTTGATGCTTGATTCCGTCAAGAACGAAACGAAAATATCACAAGGATATGAATCCTTGTTCATTTTTAGAGAGGTGGTACTCCTTTTTGGATTATGATTTTTCTCTATAATTTTCAATTCAATAAAAATATAGGGCCATATCATATAATATAGTCCAATCTTTAATGATCAAGAATAATAAAAGTGTTGAAAAGTAAAAATATATTTATAGAAGAGAATTCCTGAGAAGTGGACCAGGAATCGCAAACATCACATATCGCAGAAAATAAAAATGTCCTCACATCCATCATGTTAACACTAGAAGTCACACCTAGACTGTTGTAGATGTAAGCCTAATACCCATCAGAATGTGAATAATAATGTTTTAAAAAGTGTGGCAAATGGGTGTGAAACTTAGTTTATGATGTCAATAAAAAAACCTTCCATGAAATACACACCAAAAAGCAAGGCTTTGAATAGCTTCAAATCAGTGTATAAGATATATAAATGAAAGATGGAAGACTTAACAAGGAAAGTGACATATGTGTATCAATTTACATCAGGTATTTCTGGAACACATATGGAATAAAACTCATTTGAATAAGACTTCTTAATCCAAAGAGAAAATCACTTTGATCAACTTGCATAAAATACCACAATAAATCATTTACTGCAATAAGGAAACAAGCATCATGATGAATCCTTCACCAAATATTAATACCAAAGTGAGACATAACATAGATGACAATAGGAAAATGCTGATTTTTCACTATTAAAGTTTCTTGAGTCTGGTACATACATCAGGAAAACCCTGTTACAATAAGAGACTAAATATAAGAGTTTTGTGTTCAACCATTCCAACCTCATTTCCAATTACAATGCATCTTAAATAACCAAAACATCAAAAGAACCCTTTACCATTCACCTCTTAACTTGCTCATAGGGTTCCATGCCTAAGGGAAGCATGGAAATAGGTGCACAACAAGAAAATAACAAAATGATATTTTGTACGAAAGTGTTGGCAACGTATTGAACAAGTCCTTAACAAATGGTGATGTGTCTTGACTACATGCAACTCGAGGAAGGTGGCCTTATAATGTGCAATTGAACTTATGAATGTTGGTACGATTTCATCTCGACACCTGGAAATCCCTCTCGCCTTCAAAATATTCATAATCTAAGTTCACAGTGCCAGTGCTGCAAACTGTCCTAAAACATCTAGTTCGCTACACCAGTGAGTCCAGGCACTGCGAACTTTCCTGTAGCAGCCTGTTTTCTTGCAAAAAGATTTTGAACTTTTAAAACTTGTACCAGAAGTAGAATAGACCTTCCAAAAAATGTTTCAAACTCATTACAACTTGAAGTAACCTTGGATAAGACATAAAAAGATGCTAAGTTTAGCTCAAAATTCAAAATCATCACTTAGTGTTGTAACTACATGCAAAAACCATGTCAAAAATGATGTTGATGTGGAAGATCATATTGTATTCATGTTTTGGTTCTATTACTCCTTGTAGTATCCACCTTAGCCAACATATCTAAATTTCTTTTTGCAACTTCTTCTCTTAAATGTTGTAACTCTGCTTTTAATTTTCTGATTTCAACTTGGTAGGCTCTCTTCTCCCTATATACATTCTTGATTTGTCTGTGAAGGGGTAAATACCTCTTAGACATGAACATAGATTTATCAATTCTCTCCTCATATAAATCTAACATCTCTTTTATCTTAATTCAGGAATCCAAATCTTCCTTTTTCAACTTGTCAATTTTAGTTTTTGCATCCTTAAGTTGTCTCCTAAGTGTTTTGAAAGTAAGGTTACTTTCATGAGGAGGCGTGTTGGTATCAATAATCTCCATGGGATTCTTGGAAATATAAAATTTGTCCTTTTACTAAGATGCAGTCTTTGTTGTACCATCCTTTATAGGAACATGTTGTTTGGCTACTGATATAGTAAAAGGTCTTCTAGATTTGTCTATTTCTGCAACAACTGGTGGGGAAAAACAAGTTTTTTCCCTTTCAACTTCCCTATTTTTCTTGATGGTATTTCCATAGGTATAGGTTCCGCCATAGGTTAAACTTCTCTGTCAAGAGGTTGTGAGGGACCACCTTCTTCTTCTTTATCATTAACTTGAAAATATTTATCACTCTTGGTCATTTTCCTCTTCTTTCTTGAATCTGAATGCACATTCTTATCAACAGGGGTAGGAGTTTGTCTTTTGGACTGTGGTGTAGGAGAAATATCTAACAAAAAATATGATGCATCTAGGAAATTTTCCCAGTCAATGTTAGTCTTCTTCAACTCTTCCAGCACTAACATCTTGATTAAACCAAAGTGAAAAACACTAGTTCCCACCTGCTTGGACTTTTCCTGGACTCTATCTGACATCTTTCCAATACTCTTGGAAAGGTAAAAGGGAAGGTTCATGGATTATTTCCCAATGAAGTGTAGTAGTAATCTGATATGGCATTGATATACCATATTAAACCTTCCTTCACATGTGAAGTACCTTTGGATGACATTGAGCATCTTGTCAAAATATTCCAACATGTGATTTCTGGGAACTCCTTTGGATAGGTTATCTCCTTGATATTTGGGTTTAAATAATTCCTTGGAGAAAGAAGAGTTCAAAGAAATGGATTTAAACCACTTCTCACCACAATCGGGTATCTATGTAACTACATAAATAGAATGCTTAGAGACTTCAAACTCTAGCATACCCAGCTTAGTCTTTGTTCCACTAAAATTAAGTGCAAATTGCTTGGCCATTTCAAGATTCCCTCTTTACATTTTCTAACAAAAATTAAGGAAACCCACCCTCTGGAAGGATTTCTTGAAAAATGGTTCAGAGTTGATGAGTTGCATTTCATATGGTTTAGTTCTCACAATCTCTCCCCTCTTGTGGATTTTATTTCTTTTCTTGATGTCCCTAATTTTTGTCTTAAAAACCTCTTGTAGCCTCTTATGACAGCTGCTATGTGAAATATAGAATAAAACATGGATTTTGTTTTAGGGTTTGATTACAGAGCTGACATACTTAAGGTTCACCTGTCTGAAAAATTATACACAACAATAGTATGAAGTTGATCAAATTTAAAGTAAGTAATGATAAGAGGGACAACAATTCAATCTGAGTGAAACTGTAGATAGGCAAAAAGAGACAAGTTTATGTAAACAAAGGGTTTGCAGTGCCAATCTACAATGCAATTGAAATGGGATTTTTGAAGGACTGACAATACTTTTCATTTCTGAGAGGGAACTTATAATGACTAGTTAAAACCTGGGCCTTGGACATATTTCAATTTTGACAAGGGTTTGGTCAATCAAAAGACAGAGGGTTCGCAGTGCTAGTCTACATCACACACTTTGCAGCGCAGGGATGTAATAGATAGTTCACAACACAGAATTACCAATGGATAATATTACTTGTTTTCAAAAGGAAGTTGTAGGATGACCTTGAGATAACAATCTTGACCAATGACTAGGGTTTAGAACACCAGAACAATGGATTTTAATGGTGCAGAGAGTTACACGTGCATGGATATTTAACAGTTTGTAGTGCCAACAATACACAACAATTTTACATTCTCCAACAACCTTTTAAGCAACATGTAATCGTCAAAGGGGTACCTGGTATGTCTAAATTTAGGTTGGTTCTTTATGAACTCATGTTGTTCTTAAATGAAAGCATCTAATTCTCTGCAATCTACTACAGCTAGTTCGTAGCGCAAGTTTGCAACGCTAGTTTTCAAACTCCTATAGAGCACTTCATGGGAACTATTAGAATTGCTCCTTGACATAATATTAAAAAGTATAATGAGTTCAATGCATTGAAGATGATGATATCTCCCTTGACATGTTTTCAAAGTGCAATGATGAGAGATTAGTGCACATGGTACTTCTTGGTACGCTGCAAACTTTTAGGTGAGTTGGCAACAAGCAAATCTAACATCCTACTGGACCTCTAAATGGTTGGAAAATGACATAATGTAACTTTGTGTACAAACCCTTGAGACAGGACATATGACGATGATGATTTTAAGACCATGGTTGAGACCCATTTGACCCGTATTTCCTTCATGATGATAAATGATAACATGACACCAAGGCTCTAAACCAAGACTAAAAATAAAACTATGCTTATGGAAAACTCAAAATTTGAGTTATGACATGAGATATAACCCAAAACCTAATATTTAAAGACCCTATGACTCAAAACAATACACATTTAAAATGTTTTGACCCATACACATCCTATGTGCTAACATCTGGCTCCACAAGGGAGGAAGACCTCCATGTGAGGCTCCAAGATTATGTAGTTCCAGTGCCTTATCCATTGGGAAAGGAGTCATTATTAAAATAAAATAGAACTAACTAAAAGACTTGTATTTACAATGAGATGAAGCCACCCAGGCTTTAGAAAAAACATTTCTTTAGAAAATTCCCATTTACTGGGCCACCAAGAATTTCAACATCTTCCAAATTCTGCAACTTAAAAGTATTATTTTGCAAAACTTCAGAAATTTTAAAAGGACCAACCCAAAGGGATTCGAATTTACCATGTTTTCCCTTATATTTCCTTTGAGCATCCCACTTGAGTACCAGGTCTCCAAGATGAAAATATTCCTTCTTCACTTTCTTGTAAAAAACTTCTTTTGTTTTTTGTTGATGAATCTGTGCTTTATCAAAAATTTGCTCCATGGTTTGTTGTACTTCCACAAGTTGATGCATCCTCCTGATCATATCATATGGTTCCCCTTCTTGAACTTGAAGAAAATTTTCCACAAGTAAGGCTAACTGAGCAGGGAAAACAACTTCAATTCCATAAACCAACTAAAATGGTGTGGTGCCAATTGACCTTTTGGTGGTTACTCTATCTGCCCATAGAGAAAACTTGAACTTTGAATCCTATGACTTCTTATTATATTCCAATAGTTTTCTGATGATCTTCACTAGGATTTTGTTGAAGGATTCTGCTAAGCCATTACCTTGAGGGTAATATGAAGTAGAGTGGATATGTTGAATACCAAAATTTTCACAAAACTTCACTAGAGGATCAACTTTTAAGGATACAACATTATTAGTAACAATTTTATTAGGACAACCAAACCTTGATAAAATATCTTCCAGGAAACCAATAACTACTTTGTGTGTTGCATTTCTGGTGGGAATGGCTTCTATCCACTTGGTAAAGTAATCAATAGTATTCAAAATCCAACGATGTTGGCCACTTGAGGATGGATGAATTTCTCCAATAAATTCTAACCCCCACTGCTGAAAAGGGCCAAATACCACTATGGGTTTCAGAGGAAAATATTTGAGTTGTTGTTTGCCTGAGAATTTCTGACATTTGTAACAAGTTTTGATCTTTGCACACACATCAATGAATAAGCTAGGTCAAAAGTAACCAGCTCTAAATATCTTGTATGTTGTAGTCCTCGAAAAATAATGTACTCCACATTGACTCTCATGAAATTCAGTCATAGTTTGTTTTTCCTCTTCTCGATCCAAACATCTTAAAAGAACCCCTAAAGGATCTTTCCAATATAGAGTATGATGTGAGGGAAATCTCCCTATGGACTAGAAAATAGGGTTTAGACTTTGCATGCAGATATGACCGAAGAAAAACTACTTTCTACCTTCATCCCTAGATTTAAATTCCCTTTTCTTAGTAAATTCATGGAAAGATCAACCTACCTCGTTCCCGACGTTTGATGTCGATCCTTCGTTGTACTTGACTACTTGTTCGTAATATTCCTTCCAAATTTGACCTGCATACAAGACAAACAAAAACTACGCATGCATCCTACTTATATACTAATGGGTTAGAAATCCAAACATATACTGATCAAACTATAAAAATTTCATGAATTGGGATGGGAAAACCATTTTCTTTATTAATTTTAATGAGTCAACTTACAAAAGCTGAGACCTGCCACCACTCCGAAAACCTGATCCTGGGCTCCTCTTCGACTGTCCTCCAACTGCTTTGCTTTGTATCTCCTTTGGCACAAGGAAAGACTAAAGGGTTGGGACAATGGGAATAATCAAATGGGCAGAGTTTCTTTTCTATATTTTTCCTCCTTCCAAATGGGACCCCTACCCCTTCTTTTATAGGTTAGAAGGAGCTAGGTATTTGGACGAACCCTCGGCCATGCATGGCCAGGAGTTTCAGTTAACTCACCCATAGCTTTTGTGTTCCGTCAGCAACTTTCATTTTTTCGTGCTTTTGTCGGTCCATGTGGGCTATTTTAGGTCATCTAGTGTGTACACGCGTGCAACAATGGAGTAGGGCGCATGGCCTTTATAAAAGAGGTTTTTTAAAGAGTTATTCAGCAGTGCTTTGGCAAAGAAGGGATATGAGATGGCCTGATGCCAAGTAAGCATGTGTGGTGCAATTTAGGGTTATAATAGAGTATGATCAACAATGCAATACCTGACTGCTTTAACCTTCAAATCCCTTACTTTGATCTTCTCATTAAGTCTAGTGGGAGGTTGCAAATTTTGCAAGAAATGGATGAGGTCCTTATACCAACTGCATTCTGCCAATTTTGAACTGATTTGCAAGATGTTGTTAGGAATATCAGATTGTTGATTTATAGAGTTAGTACTCATGAAATTCACTCCTAGTTCCTTACAATTTGATTCATACAACAATCTATCTAAACCTTGACCCTTCACTAACTTGGTGGGTTTCACCTCAAGTTCAAACTCCAAAATCTTGGCAATCCACTTACTTATTTTCCCATCTATATCAGGCTGAATTAGAATTTATTTCATAAAGCTTGAAGGGACATAAGCTCTAATTTTTGAGTGAAGAACATATACCCTGAAAGATTTTAGAGCTTTGACTAAAGCATAATATTGTTTCTCCATGATGTCACATCTGGCTTCAACATCTCTCAAGACTCCACTGAAAAAAGAAATAGGTTGCTCCATTCCATTTGAATTCTTCTGAAGAAGAACAACAACTAATGTATCATTTGAGGAAAAGGAGAAAATAAAAAATTCCTTTGAGTAGTCAGGACTGATTAAAATAAGAGCATCAACCAGTGCTTTCTTTATTTGCTCAAAATAATTCCTAGCTTATGGTGTCCATTTTACTTCATTCCCTTTTCTCAACATGGAAATGATGAATTTCACTAACTCAACAACGTTAGATATAAATCTCCTCAAAAATTTTATTTTACCTAAGAAGGACTGAATTTCTTTCTTATACCTTGGGAGATAAAGAGTTTTGATGGCCTCTACTCGATTTGGTTCAATTTTTACTCCTTCAGCTAAGACAATATGTCCTAACAACTTACAATCCTTCATGGAAAAAATAGACTTCTTAGGATTAAGGGACAACCCATACTTTCCGCACTTCAGAAATACCTTCTCTAAATGTTGGTAATGCTCTTGATCAGACTTGGAAAACACTGTGATATCATCCCAGTAAATAACCACAAACTTGTCTTTCTCTCCAATAAATGCAATGTCCATTGCACGTTGGAAAGTTTCCCCTGCATTCATGAGACCGAAGGGCATCTTGGCATACACGAATGTACCCCAAAGAGTAGTAAATTTTGTCTTTTCTATGTCCTCTGGTAACACATAAATCTGATTGTATCATGAAAACCCATCAATCATTGAAATCCTTACTAAGTCTGTCACCCTTTGCAAGATATGCTCCATTTTTTGTAAGGGGTAGTTGTCTTTTATGGAACACTTGTTTAAGTTTTTGAAGTCAACACAAAGCTTGATCTCACCATTCTTCTTTTTGACAGGGATCGAATTATCTATCCAATTAGAATACCTCAGAGGTATAATGATTTGGTCATCAAGTAGTGTTTTGACCTCTTTCTCCATAATAGGAAATAATATAGGGTTGATCTGCCTAAGTTTTTTCCTGAAAAGTTTGGTGTCATCTTTCAATGGTATTCTATGCTCAATGATGCTAGTATAATAAGTTTCCAAGTCTTCATACTTCCATGCAAAAAAATCAGCAATTTTTTTCAAAAGTTTGATATATTCAACCCTTTGATTTTCTGACAATGATTTTCTAACAAACTACTAGACAATTTAACATATTTGTGTTCCTCTTCAGTGCCTAGATTACATTATGTCAGATCTACATTTTCATTAGAACCACTCACTGTCACAACAATATCATTGTTATCAAATAGTCTCTCCAAGGGAATCAATCCTTTATGAATATGATTGCTAGGCAACTAAACAATTTTTTGATCTGCAATCTTGTTTAGAAATTTACCAGCATGCAGATTTTTATCATCATCTGAATCTTGGTCAATATGAAGAGTAGAAAATTCATCTACTATTTCCAAAAACCTCACTATTTCTTGATCATATTCAAAAACCTTCCAATGCTTGACGTTATCAGGTATAACAAGTCTATATTTCTCCTGAACATCATACTTAGGATTTGGAGGTAGTGGGATTTTAAAATTACTTGCAGAAACAACTGATGTAGGAGCATCGTTAGCAAGTACATGTAGTAGGACAAATCAGTTCCTGAGAGCCAATCCGGAGTCTCAAACTCTAGCCAGTACTGAAAATATTTTAAAGCTGATAGAAAACAATAAAAAGAAAGATCACGCGCGTGGAGACATAACGAGCACGTGTGACCTGGGACTTAACCCTAGTCTTGATGTAACAACAATTAGGTAGCAGTTAGGTTGTTTTATTTTGTATAAAGAGAGGTTTTGTACGCCCTAAAGAAGGGTCATGAGATTTATGAGCAAGTAGGAGTTTGTGAACAATAGTTATTTTCTTTGAGTTTTCCTGTAACCATTTTCCTGATTTGAATGAAGATAATAGAGGAAAATTGATCTGAATGTGTGAGACCGTGGATATTAGTAATTCCCTGTTATTTCTTTTTGTTTCACAAATGAATGAATCTTTCTACGAGTGTATGTAGCTTTGAAATTCTTGCTAAAAAAAATAAAATTACTTTTCTTCGTGATCCAGTGGAAGGTGTGCACACAGTCCACAAGGAGTGCATTGATAGGGTCTGTTTTGACTCGTAAATCTCAGAATAAATAGAGTAAGGTTTCCTTTGCAAGGAGTGTAAAGTGACTACTGCAAGGTGTGCACAGTCGTTGCAAGAATTCAAATCTTGTGTAAATATCTATTGCAAAAAGTGCACAGGTATGGAATTTGACGAAAAGTCGAAGAGGCTCCATAAAGAAGTCCAAGACAAGAACAAAGGAACACCAGGAAGGCGAGAAAGAATTCTTTTCAAGAATCTTTCGACCTAAGGTTGATGAATTTCCTGGAAAAGAAAGAAGTGCTTGGGAGATGTAAATCTTTGAGGAGATCAAGTTCAGGAGGGATAACACTTTCCAATAAGCACAAACGAGATCCAAGAAGCAGACTCATAGGAAGGATAAAGGTCGAAGCCTGTAAATCTTTCGAAAATATTCTAAGTTAGAAGAAAGCGTAAGCTCAAGGGAATATATCTAGACCGTCCAATCAATGTCCAGACAATGAGGAGTGAGTGCAAGGGGAAAAGGATCATAGCCGTCCGATCAAGGTAAGGTGCAATAAAAATAAAACTTTGAAAGTGTATAGGAGAATCAGACTTATGAAACTACGAAATCATCAGAGACGTACATTGTCGAGGAGGATAAGTGGCGAAGCAGAGTGAAAAGGTCAAAGGGTAGAGTCGTGAGGATTCATGAAGTGTGAACTGGTGAAAGGATTTCATCCATTGATCATTTTGAAATAATCAGGACAGTCCATCGCTAAGGAGGACACGTGGTGAGAGATCAACATTTAGCTGACTCATGAACCAAAGAAGTCAAAGGCATAGTTACAAGAACTCGCGAATCACGAAATCGCGATTTGATCATAGTCGTTGATCGAAGGAGGGAGCTGAACCGTAGATCTAGCCTTGTTGGGAGTTCATGACTCGGGAAATTATAGGTAAGAGTTATGTGAACTCGCGAAACGCTAAATTGTGATTTGAGATAAGTTGTCGGATCGAGGAGAGATCTAGACCTTTGATTGCTAGGGAGATGATTCGTGAAGTGCGAATTCGCGAAACACGAAATCGTGAAGTGCTCGAAAGATTGTCCCATGGTCATAGAGAAGGGTCACATTAGTGAAGGAGAATAGAGGGGCTAGCATGCGCTAGGATCCTGTCAGGATTTCGGGAGTCAGAAGAGTCAGAGTGACTCTCATGCAAATACCCGATATGTGAAATCGCGATGCGCCTTTCGTTTGGGTGACTGGTCACAACCTTGGTCACATAGAGGAAGGGGCTTAACCAGGAGAGCTAGCGCCTAAATACATTGAAGCTTTAAAAGTGCCAAGGAGAATCTCGTGGGTTCCATAGAACCTGTGACTCAGAATAAGAAGGGGGCCTATCTAGTTAGTTGAAGGTTCTTGAGGGGCCGAAGAGTCATTCAGACTTAGTTTCTTGATTGATCCTAGAACGGGAGGTTGTGCAGTCCTTAGGAGAGAAGGGGGGGGGGGTCTGCATCAAGTGGTATCAGAGATGATTTTCATCTGTA
The DNA here is from genome assembly GCA_009831015.1 of Picea engelmannii. Classification (NCBI taxonomy): domain Eukaryota; kingdom Viridiplantae; phylum Streptophyta; class Pinopsida; order Pinales; family Pinaceae; genus Picea; species Picea engelmannii. Next base: position 298,580 of record ML806614.1, on the reverse strand, counting down.
TATTTCAGGTGAAGGAGAAAAAGAACTCGATGTTGTACTCTATGTGTGAGATAGAATCAACACAATGCCACCAAGGAGATGAGGGGAGCCACCTTTAGCCAATCGTGTTGTAGAAAGGGAGATGTGAGAAATTCGTGCAACGCTGGAAGTGATGGAAGAAGAACAGAGAAGAGCACCTGATGTTGGAGATGTCAGCGATGCAGAGAGCGAAGATGTAGAATTTGAAGAAGCTGAAGGGGAACACATTGCCGAAGAATGCTTTCTACGAGCATTTGTTAGATTGGGAGCTAGAGCCAAGATAGAGGTCCCAATGTATGAAGGCAATTTGGATGTTGAAGATCTGCTGGATTGGATAAGGTCCATGGAAAAATATTTTGATTATGAAGATGTCGATGGGGAAAAAAAGGTGAGACATGTTGTCACCAGGCTTAAAGGACACACAACACTGTGGTAGGATGAGCTGTAGGCTGAGAGGAAAAGTAGAGGAAAACAGAAGGTAAATAATTGGGATAGAATGGTAGCCAAGATGAAGGTTAAATTCATGCCCAAAGACTATCAGATCAATCTATTCAGGAAACTGCAGAACTTGATACAGAAGGGTATGATAGTCAAAGAATACACAGAGGATTTCTACAAGATGAACATCAAAGCTGGACAAAGAGAGAGGGACAAAGAAAAAGTTGCTAGATATATGAATGGCCTGAGGTGTGAAATCCAGGATGAGCTCAGCATGGTGTCGGTAAGGACAATGGAGGATGCTTATCAGTTTGCACTGAAGGCAGAAAAGAAGTTGGTCAGAAAACAAATCCAGCGACATAGAGGTAAAATATCAGCCTCGAACAAAGGCAAGGGAGTTTCCCATGACAAAGCACATAATTCCAAAGACGAGGTTGAAGCTCCACATAGTCACTTGGAAAGAGGAGGAAGTTCCCAAGGAAGACATGGTGGTGAAAGAAACTCTTCTAGAGGAAGAGGCAGAGGAGGAATAAGGTGTTATTCCTGTGGAAATGCATGGCACATGTCTTGGGAATGCCCCGAGAAAAATAAAGAGGGAGGAGAAGCTCACATTTTGGAAGCACAAAGAGGGAATGTTGAAGGAGAAGGAGCAGAGGATGGAACATCCCTGATGATGAGAAAGGTTCTCTTAAAACTAGAGGCAAAAGTTAAAAATCCAGTACAGAGGAACAACCTATTCAGAATAGCTTGCCAGACTAAAGACAAAGTATGCAAGGTGATAATTGACAGTGGGAGCACTGATAACTTAGTATCCATGAATATGGTGGAGAAATTGGAGCTGGAGACAACTACACAACTAGATCCATATAAAGTCTCATGGTTGCAGAAAGGACACTAGGTAATGGTTACTAAACAATGCTTAGTTGAATTTAGGATAGGAGGATATAGATATGAAATCCCATGTGATGTAATTCCCATGGATGTATGCCATATTTTTTTGGGAATACCATGGCAGTTTGACAGGAATGCCATTCATGATGGGAGGAAGAAGACATAAACCTTGGAGAAGAATGGTAGGACGCACATGTTGTTTCCAATAGAGGAGAATAAAGTGAAAGGGGAATCCAACACAAGCATACTTTTCATGAGTGGGAAGGAACTCTTGAAAGAAGTTAAGAAAGAACAAGAGATGCAGTTTGTTGTGGTGAGGAAACCCAGAGTTATCCTTACTAGTACTTCGATGGATGATTTGCCTGAAGAAGCTCAAGATTTGTTAGATAATTTTGCTGACATAGTGGTGGATGAGTTGCCTAAATCATTTCCACCCATTAGAAGTATCAGCCATCATATCGATTTAATACCAGGAGCAAGTCTTCCAAACAAAGCAACATACAGACTGACACCTCGATAGAATGAGGAGGTAAGGAACTAGGTCTAGGAATTGTTAGACAAGGGTTTGGTCAAAGAGAGCTTGAGTCCATGCGCAGTTCCAAATGTGTTGAGTCCAAAGAAATATGGAGGATGGAGAATGTGTACGAACTCAAGAGCCATCAACAAGATCACTATCAGGTATAGATTCCCTTTACAAAGAATAGATGCTTTGATGGACTGTTTAAGTGGGGAAAATTTCTTTTCCAAGATAGATTTGAAAAGTGGATATCACCAGATCAGAATGAGAGAAGGTGATGAGTGGAATACAACCTTTAAGACAAATGAGGTTTGTATGAGTGGCTTGTTATGCCATTTGGTTTAACCAATGCCCCGAGTAATTTTATGAGGTTGATGAATGAAATACTAAAATATTTCATTGGAAAGTTCAAGGTTGTCTATCTAGATGATATATTGATATTTAGCAAGACTAAAGAGGAGCATCTGAGGCACCTGACACTAGTGATGAGGAGACTACAGCAGGAGGAGTTGTTGATAAACCTGAAGAAGTCCTCTTTTATGAAGACATAACTCATTTACTTGGGTTTTGTGATCTCTTCAAATGAACTGGAGATGGATCCGAAGAAGGTGAAAGAAATCAAACAATTGCCATCACCCAGGAGCATGTTTGAGGTAAGAAGCATCCATGTATTAGCGAGTTTCTATTGGAAGTTCATCAGATATTTCAGTGGAATTTGTGCACCAACGATGGATACAGTGAAGAAGAGGCACAAGTATTTTAAATGGATAGAGGAGGCCGAGAAGAGATTCAATATATTGAAGCAGAAAATAACAAAGAGACCAATCCTGGTCTTGCCAAATTTTGGGAAGATGTTTCAGGTAAGGTGTGATGGAAGTGGCGTTGCGATTGGAGGAGTTTTGAGCCAGGACAATAGACCTATTGCTTACTTCAATGAGAAGATGAACGAGACTAAGAGAAAATACTCCACCTATGACAAAGAGTTTTATGCCATAATCCAAGTCCTGAAGAAATGGAGACATTACCTTGTCCCACAAGAATTTGTCTTGTATAGTGATAACCAAGCTTTACAATTCATAACCAGACAAGAAAAATTGAATCAGAGGCATGTGAAGTGGATTGAGTTTATGTAGAATTTTACTTTTTTCATAAAATATATTGTTGGGAATGTTAACAAAGTTGTTGATGCATTCAGCAGGAGATGTTTAATTCTGCAGGAATTTCAGGTAAAGACCTTAGGGTTCGAACACCTCGAGGAAATGTACAGTGGTCATCGATATTTCAAGGAAGCATATGAAGCATGTAAAAATCCTATGCTGAGAGATAGAATCCAATGGACAGAGTATATGATTCAGGAGGTATTGTTGTTCAAGGGAAATCAATTGTGCATACCAAAACTCTCAATGAGGGATAACCTTTTGAAAGAAAAACACACTAGAGGATTAGATGGACATTTCGGACATGATAAGACATTTTCACAGTTGAGAAGTTCATACTATTGGATAGGTATGAGAAAATATGTGATAAAATTTGTGAACAGATGTAGAATCTGCCAACATGTAAAAGGTAGAAGACAGAACACTAGATTGTATCAACCATTGCCCATAACAGAGAGGCCTTGGGATGTAATAAGCATGAATTTTGTGTTGGGATTGCCAAGAACACAAAGAAGATGTGATTCCATATTTGTGGTGGTGGATAGATTTTCAAAGATGACACACTTTATCCCATATCAAAAGACCAGTGATGCAACACATCATCCAAACATGTTTTTCAAAGAAGTTATGAGACTTCACGACCTACCCAGAAGCATTGTCTCGGACCGAGACATGAAATTTGTTGGTCATTTTTGGAGAACATTGTGGAAGAAGTTAGGGACATATTTGTCCTTCATCTCAGTTTATCACCCTTAGACAGATGGACAGACTGAGCTGGTAAACAAAAGTTTGGGAAACTTATTGAGTCTGATCACTGAGAACCATAATTAGTGGGATCAGATTCTGCCACAAGGAGAATTTGCATACAACGACTCACCAAACAGGAGCAATGGAAATAGCTGGTTCCAAATATTGTATGGAATGCAACCTAGGGGAGTATCTAAGTTGATATACTTGGAGTAGAGTGATATCAAAATCACTAGAGCAGGAGATTTCGTTGCAGAAATGCAGAGGCTCCATAGCCAGATCAGAGGGCAGTTACAAAATTCTAGCCAAGAGTACAAACACATAGCTGATCAACATCGTAGAGAACTCCAATTTGAAATAGGATATCAGGTTCTATCACATCTCAGGAAGGAAAGGTTCCCTAAGGGGACATATAACAAGCTAAAGATGAAGAAGATAGGACCATGTAAGATCTTGAGGAAGTTTGATGCAAACGCCTATGAGATTGAGCCGCTAGATGATGCGGGCATATCACCCATATTCAATGTTTCAGACATGTATCCTTACAGGAGGGATGGCACAGAGGGATCAACAGATCAAGAGAATAGTCAACGGGAGAAACAAATGCCTACAGCCAAAAAACCACATATGGAAAAGATCATAGATCAGAGAATTGGTAAGAAGACACGAAGGAAGACCTATTTTGAGTATCTAGTCAAGTGGAAGGGACATCAAATAGAAAATGCAAGTTGGGAGAGTGAAACTGATATCCAAAAGCATGGAAATTTGGTGTAGGAGCTCATGGATAGGAGTCCATGAATTTTTTCCCAGGGAAGTATGATGTAGGAGCATCGTCAACAAGTACACGTAGCAGGACAACTCAGTGCCTGGGAGCCAATCCAGAGTCTCGAACGCTAGCCAATACTGAAAATCTTTTAAAGCTGATAGAAAACAATAAAAGGAAATATCACACGCATGGAGACAAAACAAGCACGCGTGACCTGGGAGTTAACCCTAGTCTCGATGTAACCACAATTAGGTAGCATTTAGGTTGTTTTATTTTGTATAAAGAGAGGTTTTGTACGCCCTGAAGAAGGGTTATGAGAGTTATGAGAAAGTAGGAGTTTGTGAACAGTAATTATTTTCTTTGATTTTTGTTGTAACCATTTTCTTGATTTGAATGAAGATAATAGAGGAATCTACCAATGAAGGGGGGTCTACATCAACAACTAAGGAATCAACCAATGTATTAGTATCTCTAGGAACAAAAGATATGTTGAAGGCTAAGAATAAATTATCAATAAGGTCCCAAACCTCATTCCTATAGGCTCTGAGTCTTGGATGCTTTTCTTGATAGATGTTTCTGACTTGATGCACAATCAACTCTGCATCTCCAAAAACTGACAATTCTTCAATTTTCATGTCCTTTGCAACCCTAAGCCCCAAAACTATTTCTTCATATTCTGCAATGTTGTTTGTGGTTTCAAATTTCAGTTTGAAGGACAAGGTTATGACTTCCTGAGAAGGAGAAATGGACACTACTCCAACACCAGTACTATGATTGGAATATGCACCATCAAAATACATTTTCCATGTTTGAGCACCTTGTCTAGTTGTCTCACATGTTGTTAGTGACTGCTTTTTTATTTCCAATGGTGACTGAGGAAAATCAGTAAGATGAAGAATTCTAGATCCTAAATTAGTATCAATAGCATAGATGGGATGGTTTGTTGGGTTTCCCTCATCACTTATGATATATGCAAGTTGTGTGTCTCTATACAACCTTTTGTGTTCACCCCCAAAGACTGGTATAATAGCATAATAAAGATCCATTTTCAATGTCCCTCCTAACCTCTTGATCCATGATCTTGAAAACAACATCCCAAATTTGGGAGGAACATCTGCAACTACAATATCCATGACTATGCTCTTCATAGGTAGTTGAAAAAGAGTGACAACTAGATCTTTAGTAACTCCAAGAAATTTTACTTTTCTTGAGTCAAAAGAATACAAATCATGATATGATTTAATAATTTCCAGACCCAATTCATCCATGAAAACCTTAGGCATTAATTTGTGGGATGCACCTGAGTCGATAAGACAATCGTGCAAAACTTTTTCATGCACATTCAAAGAAGTGTAAAAAGGAGGAGAAGAGTCATCTCTGTCTTCTACCAATGATCCCAATATAAGTACATGTTTCTCATCCTACAAGTTAACCAAGTCTGTTGAATGGGAAAAATATTCAGGCTGCAACATCTTTGAAATAGATTTCTTGAAATCTTCATTTTTCATCAACTCTAGGAGTGGGACATGAATCTTGATTTTTTGGATTTCATTCTCAAAATTAAAATATGATTGGGATTTTTGAATTTCCTTTGGCTCTTGAACATGAGCCTTGATAATGGGTTGATTTATTTTTTCTCATGTTTCCTTATTTGGTGCAACCATTTTCTTGGGAGGGGTATCTGATTTTTTAGGCTGAGTATATGTACTTGGTTTCCCCTCCCTTTGTTTTGACCTCAAATTATATTTGTTTTGAGTTTCATTTACTTTTTCTCCTTTACTTAACTCAGTCAACTGATTGCTCATTAAAGATTCTTCATAAGCAGTCTGGGTTAAATGAGGTGAGGTAGATGTATCCCCTAAACAATGAATCTCTTGATCTTCTTCCTCATTATTTCCTTCTTCATTATCAACCAAATTGTTTTGTAGAGGATTTTGAACCTTCTAATTCCCTCCATTTCTCTAATCTCTCTGTAGAATTTGAGGTGTATTATTTGGCCTTCTGAAATTATTTTTGTTTCCAGAATATTGAGGGTTTCTATTTGTTTGTCTCCCTTCAAGTTTTAATCTTTCTATTTCTGCAGAAAGTGACTTAACCAACTTAGTCAATTCATCAACTTGGGGATTAATTCCCGAGGCATCTGAAGATGAGGCTTCTGTTTTTTGTTTTCTTCTATCTCTATCAAGTTTACCCCTCAACTTATTTGCTGCCAATATTTTTATTCAACATCTACTGTAACATCTTGCATATGAGCTAATGTTGTAGACCTTATTTATCTCAACAAAAGACAAAACTCTGGGTAAAAAGAACTTGCATAAGTAATTTTAGCATAAGTATCAGTGGATTTAATCTCAGTAGCAATTTTGTTATACATCTTGTTAAATCATTTTGAAAAAATTGACACCGATTCACCCTCTTTCCTTTTAAGAGCCCCAAATTTTGTAATGTAATATAAGAAGTCCTTTGTATCACCCCAATGTCTTAAAAAGGTATCATCCAGGGCATCAATTCTAGCTATTGATCCATGAGCTAAATTTCTAAACCACTTCCTATCTTCTCCATCTAGAATTTTCACAAAAACCCTCATCCAGACATCTTCATTTTCAATATTCAAATTATCTGGATAACTATAAAATGCAACAATGTGTTCTTCTGCAATGATGTATTCCTATCCTATAAATTTTATGATATCTTCCTATAAAGAGCATTTCCAAAAACCTCTTTAGTTCTTTATCATCTTCAAAAACCTTTGAATTCTTGACGTTATCAGGTATAACAGTTCTATATTTCACCTCAACATCATACTTAGGCTTTGGAGGTCGTGGGATTTTAAAATTATTGGCAGAAACAGCTAAGGAATCAGCCAATGTATTAGCCTCTCTGGGAAAAAAGATATGTTGAAGGCTAAGAATAAATTATCAATAAGGTTCCAAACCTCATTACTATAGGCTTTGAGTCTTGGATTCTTTTCTTGATAGAAGTTTTTGACTTGATGCACAATCAGCTCTGCATCTCCAAAAACTGACAATTCTTCAATTTTCATGTCCTTTGCAACCCTAAGCCCCAAAACTAATGCTTCATATTCTACAATGTTGTTTGTAGGAAGAGCATTGGAAGAGAATTTTATGATATCTCCTATTGGAAGAGAATTCATAGGCTGAGGAAGCACTAATGGTGCATACCTAGCAAGCACAATGGCATCCATTCTGTTATGAGGAGGATTAATTCCTGCCATTTGATTTGGAAAAGGAGGATTCTAACTTTTAGGAGAAGTAGAAGGTGATTTAACAGGTAAATATGCAATCTGTATAATATATGGTTTTGAAAAAGAAGGAGTATAAGTTGGATAAGATTCATATTTAACAAAAGGTGGTTGGGACTTGAATGGAGCTGGGGGGATCTCAACATAAATTGAGGTTCCTTCTTCTTTAGTTACATAAAATTTAAAAGAATGGGGAGAAGGAGAACCTAAGAAAGGGAAATATTCCAAAAGTTCAAGTCTAAACCAATTTACAATTTCAGGAGATGCAAGAAAATAAAAACTTTCCAAGTTTTCTTCTTTCAAATCAAGGGAAAAAGTTGAGAATTCTACAGGAAAATCTCCTAGTTTTGATTTTTTAGGAGTTTCATTAATAGGTAAATGATAAACATAAGAAAGAGGATCTGGCGTATGGAAAATAGAGTCAAGTAGGTCTCCATAAATACCTAAAAATTTAGAAGAGGAGGCTCCTTGCAAAGATTTTCCCTTCTTTATGATTTTTTTTGGATCAGGTTTAGGTGTATCCAAAGGTGAATTTGGGTTAGACCTCGTGTTCCTACTCTTGTGAGAAACAACTAAACTTTGGAGTCGCTAGGTGCACTATGAAATCGTTCTGTTTACTGATTTCTGTACACCAACAAAATCAGTAGTGTCTTTGTCGTACAACTCAGGGAAATATCTTCAATCTGTTCCTTGACAATGACGCCAAAAATGTTAGCACTAGAAGTCACACCTAGAATGATGTAGATGTAAGCCTAATACCCATTATAATGTGAATAATAATGTTTTAAAAAGTGTGGAAAATGGATGTTAAACTCAGTTTATTATGTCAATCACAAAACCTTCCATGAAATACACACCAGCAAGTAAGGCTTTGAATAACTTCAAATCAATGTTTAAGAGATATAAATGAAAGATGGAAGAATTATCAAGGAAAGTGAAATATGTGTATCAGTTTACATCATGTATTTCTGGAACACATATGAAAGAAAACTCATTTGAATAAGACTTCTTAATTCAAAGAGAAAATCACTTTGACAAACTTGCATAAAATACCATAATAAACCATTTACTGCAATAAGGAAACACACATCATGATGAACCCTTCATTAGAGATTAATACCAAAGTGAGACATAACATAGATGAAAATAGGAAAATGATTAACCATTAAAGTTTCTTAAGTCTGGTCTATACATCAAGAAAACCCCAGTTACAATAAGAAACTAAAGATAAGAGCTTTATGTTCAACCATTCCAACCTCATCTCCAATTACAATGCATCTTAAATAAATAAAAAACATTAAAAGAACACTTTACCATTCTCCTCTTAACTTCCTCATAGGATTCCATGCCTAAGGGAAGCGTGGAAACATGTGTACGACAAGAAAATAACAAAATGTTATTTTGTAGGAAAATGTTGGCAACGTATTGAACAAGTCCTTAACAAATGGTGATGTGGATTTACTACATGAAACTCCTTGAGGTAGGTGGCCTTATAATATGCAAATGAACCTATGAATGCTGGTACAAGTTTATATTGTCACATGGAAATCCCTCTCGCCTTTGAAATATTCATAATCTGAGTTCGGAACGCCAGTGCTGCAAACTATCCTAAAACACCTAGTTCTCTGCGCCAATGAGTCCAGGCATTGCGAACTTTCCTGTAGCAGCCTGCTTTCTTGCAAAAAGATTCAGACCTTTTAAAAATTGTACCAGAAGTAGGATAGGCCTTTCAAAAAATGTTGCAAACTCATTACAACTTGAAGTGACCTTGGAGAAAACATAAAAAGATGTTAAGTTTAGCTCAAAATTCAAAATCATCACTTAATGTTGTAACTACATGCAAAAACCATGACAAAAATGATGTTGATGTGGAATATCATCTTGTATTCATCTTTTGGTTTTGGTACTCCTTCTAGTAACCACCTTATCCAACATATCTAAATTTCATTTTTCCACTTCTTCTCTAAAAGGTTGTAACTTTTCTTTTAATTTTCTGATTTTAGCTTCGCAAGCTCTCTTCTTCCTATATACATTCTTGAGTTGCATGTGAAGGGGACAAGACATATTATCCATGAACCTAGGTTTATCAATGGTCTCCTCATATATATCTAACATCTCCTTTAGCTTAATTCAGGAATCCAAATCTTCCTTTTTCAACTTGTCAATTTCAGGTTTTGCATTCTTAAGATGCCTCCTAAGCCTTTTAAAAGTAGGGTTACTTTCATGAGGAGGAGTGTTGATATCAATAACCTCCATGGGATTCTTGGAAATATGAAGTTTGTCCTTTTGTTGAGTTGCAGCCTCTGCTATACCATCCTTTATAACAACATGTTGTTTTCCTACTGATCTAGTAAAAGGTCTTCTCGATTTGACTATTTCTGCAAAAACTAGTGGGGAAAAACAAAGCTTTTTTCCTTTCAACTTCCATGTTTTTCTTGATTGTATTTACATAGGTATCAGTTCTAAAACAGGTGAAAATTATCTATCAAGATCTTGTGAGGGACCACGTTATTCTTCTTTATCAGTAACTTGAAAATATTTATCAGTCATGGTCACTTTCCTCTTCTTGATTGAATCTGAATGCACAATCTTCTCAACAAGGGTAGGAGAAATATATAATTGAAAATATGATGCAGATAGGAAATTTTCCCAGTCAATGTTAGTCTTATTCAACTCTTCCAACACTAACATCTTGATTAAACCAGAGTGAAAAACACTAGTTTCCACCTGCTTGGACTTCCCTGGACTCTATCTAACATCTTGCCAATACTCCTGAAAAGGTAAAAGGGAAGGTTCATGGATTCTTTCCCGGTAAAGTGTAGTATTAATATGATATGGTATTGATATACCATATTGAAACTTCCTTCACATGTGAAGTACCTTTGGATGACCTTGAGAATCTTATCAAAATATTACAGCACGTGGTTTCTGGGCACTCCTTTGGACAGGTTATCTTCTTGATATTCAGGTTTAAATAATTCCTTGGATAAATAAGAGTTCAAAGACATGGATTTAAACCACTTCTCACCACAATCGGGTATCTCTGTAGCTACAAAAATAGAATGCTCAGAGACTTCAAACTCTAGCATACCCACCTTAGCCTTTTTTTCCACATAAATTAAGTGCAAATTGCTTGGCCATTTCAGGATGCCCTCTTTGCATTTTCTAACAAAAATTAAGGCAACCAACCCTTTGGAAGGATTCCTTGAAAAATTATTTAGAGTTGATGAGTTTCATGTCATATGGCTCATTTTTCACAATCTCTCCCCCTTTGTGGATTTTTTTTCTTTGTTGATTTTCCATAATTACTGTCTTAAAAACCTCTTGTATCCTCTTATGACAGCTGCTATGCGAAATATAATATAAAACAAGGATTTTTTTTAGGGTTTGATTACAGAGATGACATACTTAGGGTTCACCTGCCTGAAAACTTATACACAACAATAGTATGAAGTTGAGAAAATTGCAAGTAGGGAATGATAAGAGGGACAACAATTCAATCTGAGTGAAACAATAGAAAGGAAAAAAGAGACAACTCTATGTAAACAGAGGGTTTGTAGCACCAACACCAGTTCACAGTGCTAGTCTGCAACCCAATTGAACTAATATTTATGAAGGACTGACAATACTTTTCATGTCTGAGAGGTAACTTATAATGATTGGTTAAAACCTGGGCCTTGGAAAAATTTCAATTTTGAAAAGGGTTTGGTCAATCAAAAGATAGAGGATTTGCAGTGCCAGTCTGCAGCACACACTTTGCAGTGCAGGGTTGCAATAGACAATTCACAATGTGGAATTATCAGTGGGTAATATTACTTGTTTGCAAAAGGAAGTTGTAGGATGACCCCGAGATAAAAATATTGACCAAAGACCAGGGTTTAGAACACCAGAACAATGGGTTTTAATGGTGCAAAGAGTTATCAACTCATGAACATTTAACAGTTTGCAACGCCGACAATACACAACAAATTTACATTCTCAAACAACCTTTTAAGCATCATGCAATCGTCAAAGGGTATAGCTTGGTATGTATGAATTTAGTCTGGTTCTTTGTGAAATTGAGTTGATTTTAAATGAAATCATCCAATTCTCTTTAATCTACTACAACCAGTTCACATCGCCAATTTTCAAACTCCAATAATGCTCTTCATGGGAACTGTTAGAATTGTTCCATGAAATAATATTGAAAATCATAATGAGTTTAATGCATTGAAGACGATGAGATCTCCCATGACACATTTTCAAAGTGAAATGATGAGAGATTAGTGCAAAAGGTACTTCTTAGTATGCTATGAACTTTTAGGTGAGTTGGTAGCAAGCAAATATGACATCCGACTTGACCTCTAAACGATTGGAAAATGACATAATGGAATTTTGTGTACAAACCCTTGAGACAGGACATATGATGATGATGATTTTAAGACCAGGGTTGAGACCCATTTGACCCTTATTTCCTTCAATATGATAAATGATATCATGACACCAAGGCTCTAAACCAAGACTAAAAACAAAACTATACTTATGGAAAACTCAAAATTTGAGTTATGACGTGAGATATAACCCAAAACCAATATTTAAAGACCCTATGACTCAAAACAAGAAAAATATAAAATGTTTTGACCCCGACACATCCTATGTGCTAACACATCATAGCAGAAATAAAGATTCTGATCACATCAAAATAAAAAAAGATGGTATGTTCACATAAGAGAACTTTTAAAGAGTAATGATTATGGAGCTCAAAAGAAGATTATGATAGATCAATTTCAAATACTTTATACTCAAAACTTAGGGTTATAAAATACAGTCAAAATTGATACTCAAATATTTCTCAGGGATTTCTCAAAAATAATAATGTTTGTTACAGTGCATTGAAGTAAAGCCATTTTTCCAATGGACTGGGATTGGGGCTCTCATGGAACATAAAGAAAACATGTACAAGAAAGTATGAAGTAGAAATAGGAGAATGGGCAGATCTCGAACAACAGGATTTGGTAAGAAGACAAAGAAGAAGTTTACCAAGAGTCGGTTATACTTTTCTAGTTAAAGAAGAAGAATAACTGGATGAAAACTTATATGGGAAGAAGTATGTGATCAAAATGGACTTACTATGATGGAATATTCGTCTTCATTTGTTTTTTTTTGTTTCTTTTGTAACCTTTCTTGTTTTAGTTAGATTGCCAGTTGTAACTGCTTCTGCTGGTATTTTAGAAATCTTGGAAATTGAGTTGTTTAACCATTATTGAATATAATTCATAAATGGGGAAACAGTCACTTATTGTTTTACTTTAATATTAAACAACTCATTTTCGATTCCTCTATGATCAATAGATAATTTTTTCAAATTATTCTCAATATCTTCATTTCTATTGGTATACTCAACAAGCCAGATGTCAATATCATCATGTGTGAACTCAATCATAGTATCAAACTTTTCAGCTGATGCCTTTGTTAATTCTTCAATTCACTCTTCAAATTGATGTCTAGTCATGAGCATTGAATTTGAGATAAACTTAGGGTCGGATACTTCAATAGTGGTACCAACGATATCTAAATTAAGAATTGTTGAGTATGCTTCTATATTCCTTCTTGAAAAATCAATATATTGAGTTGACAATCCCTTCAATACATTGATTCTTTGAATCCAACAAACATTTAGTTACTTAATGCGGCTTGGGGAAGGTAAATATTATTTATTTCTCATCTTCTTCATCATTGCCGAAAACTTTAATGGAAACATCACAACTCCATCTGTATAAAAACATTCATCATTTTTCAGATATGTATTCAAATATTCTTTGGTGTTCTGAATTATCGGGCCTATAGAAGAAAAGATTTTTGCTAAATCCAATAACTCTAAAATGAAAGACATTTTTTTCTTTATGTTCTCCTTGACAAAATGTCGAGTGGCAATAATCAAGCTTGAAATTCCCTTTACTCTATCACTTGACTCTGGGGTTTCTTGAAAAAAATTGTTAGGATAAATCATGGAAACAGGGGAAGCCAAAATAGGTGGAGGCATGAGAGTTTCTTCCAGTTCCTTAATTTTATCTTTCAACCGAGCATTTTCTTCCTCCATATTTGCAATTGAAAAAGCTAGTGCACCCCCTCTGACTTTATGAATGGACGAAAATCTAGGAGGCAACATGTTTCGTGTATCAATAGTAGACCACAACTTTCCACTTTTACTCTTCGTGGTTCTTTCAAATACCAATTTCTTAGAATCATTGTCAAATGAGGCATTTTGTACAACAAAAGTCTCTTCATAAGAAAATATCTCATCCTAGACCATAAGTGTAGAAATATGTTGTACATCTTCTCTAGCAAT
>ML806614.1:233399-273841 GCA_009831015.1 Picea engelmannii | reverse complement strand
TCAATAAAAATATAGGGCCATATCATATAATATAGTCCAATCTTTAATGATCAAGAATAATAAAAGTGTTGAAAAGTAAAAATATATTTATAGAAGAGAATTCCTGAGAAGTGGACCAGGAATCGCAAACATCACATATCGCAGAAAATAAAAATGTCCTCACATCCATCATGTTAACACTAGAAGTCACACCTAGACTGTTGTAGATGTAAGCCTAATACCCATCAGAATGTGAATAATAATGTTTTAAAAAGTGTGGCAAATGGGTGTGAAACTTAGTTTATGATGTCAATAAAAAAACCTTCCATGAAATACACACCAAAAAGCAAGGCTTTGAATAGCTTCAAATCAGTGTATAAGATATATAAATGAAAGATGGAAGACTTAACAAGGAAAGTGACATATGTGTATCAATTTACATCAGGTATTTCTGGAACACATATGGAATAAAACTCATTTGAATAAGACTTCTTAATCCAAAGAGAAAATCACTTTGATCAACTTGCATAAAATACCACAATAAATCATTTACTGCAATAAGGAAACAAGCATCATGATGAATCCTTCACCAAATATTAATACCAAAGTGAGACATAACATAGATGACAATAGGAAAATGCTGATTTTTCACTATTAAAGTTTCTTGAGTCTGGTACATACATCAGGAAAACCCTGTTACAATAAGAGACTAAATATAAGAGTTTTGTGTTCAACCATTCCAACCTCATTTCCAATTACAATGCATCTTAAATAACCAAAACATCAAAAGAACCCTTTACCATTCACCTCTTAACTTGCTCATAGGGTTCCATGCCTAAGGGAAGCATGGAAATAGGTGCACAACAAGAAAATAACAAAATGATATTTTGTACGAAAGTGTTGGCAACGTATTGAACAAGTCCTTAACAAATGGTGATGTGTCTTGACTACATGCAACTCGAGGAAGGTGGCCTTATAATGTGCAATTGAACTTATGAATGTTGGTACGATTTCATCTCGACACCTGGAAATCCCTCTCGCCTTCAAAATATTCATAATCTAAGTTCACAGTGCCAGTGCTGCAAACTGTCCTAAAACATCTAGTTCGCTACACCAGTGAGTCCAGGCACTGCGAACTTTCCTGTAGCAGCCTGTTTTCTTGCAAAAAGATTTTGAACTTTTAAAACTTGTACCAGAAGTAGAATAGACCTTCCAAAAAATGTTTCAAACTCATTACAACTTGAAGTAACCTTGGATAAGACATAAAAAGATGCTAAGTTTAGCTCAAAATTCAAAATCATCACTTAGTGTTGTAACTACATGCAAAAACCATGTCAAAAATGATGTTGATGTGGAAGATCATATTGTATTCATGTTTTGGTTCTATTACTCCTTGTAGTATCCACCTTAGCCAACATATCTAAATTTCTTTTTGCAACTTCTTCTCTTAAATGTTGTAACTCTGCTTTTAATTTTCTGATTTCAACTTGGTAGGCTCTCTTCTCCCTATATACATTCTTGATTTGTCTGTGAAGGGGTAAATACCTCTTAGACATGAACATAGATTTATCAATTCTCTCCTCATATAAATCTAACATCTCTTTTATCTTAATTCAGGAATCCAAATCTTCCTTTTTCAACTTGTCAATTTTAGTTTTTGCATCCTTAAGTTGTCTCCTAAGTGTTTTGAAAGTAAGGTTACTTTCATGAGGAGGCGTGTTGGTATCAATAATCTCCATGGGATTCTTGGAAATATAAAATTTGTCCTTTTACTAAGATGCAGTCTTTGTTGTACCATCCTTTATAGGAACATGTTGTTTGGCTACTGATATAGTAAAAGGTCTTCTAGATTTGTCTATTTCTGCAACAACTGGTGGGGAAAAACAAGTTTTTTCCCTTTCAACTTCCCTATTTTTCTTGATGGTATTTCCATAGGTATAGGTTCCGCCATAGGTTAAACTTCTCTGTCAAGAGGTTGTGAGGGACCACCTTCTTCTTCTTTATCATTAACTTGAAAATATTTATCACTCTTGGTCATTTTCCTCTTCTTTCTTGAATCTGAATGCACATTCTTATCAACAGGGGTAGGAGTTTGTCTTTTGGACTGTGGTGTAGGAGAAATATCTAACAAAAAATATGATGCATCTAGGAAATTTTCCCAGTCAATGTTAGTCTTCTTCAACTCTTCCAGCACTAACATCTTGATTAAACCAAAGTGAAAAACACTAGTTCCCACCTGCTTGGACTTTTCCTGGACTCTATCTGACATCTTTCCAATACTCTTGGAAAGGTAAAAGGGAAGGTTCATGGATTATTTCCCAATGAAGTGTAGTAGTAATCTGATATGGCATTGATATACCATATTAAACCTTCCTTCACATGTGAAGTACCTTTGGATGACATTGAGCATCTTGTCAAAATATTCCAACATGTGATTTCTGGGAACTCCTTTGGATAGGTTATCTCCTTGATATTTGGGTTTAAATAATTCCTTGGAGAAAGAAGAGTTCAAAGAAATGGATTTAAACCACTTCTCACCACAATCGGGTATCTATGTAACTACATAAATAGAATGCTTAGAGACTTCAAACTCTAGCATACCCAGCTTAGTCTTTGTTCCACTAAAATTAAGTGCAAATTGCTTGGCCATTTCAAGATTCCCTCTTTACATTTTCTAACAAAAATTAAGGAAACCCACCCTCTGGAAGGATTTCTTGAAAAATGGTTCAGAGTTGATGAGTTGCATTTCATATGGTTTAGTTCTCACAATCTCTCCCCTCTTGTGGATTTTATTTCTTTTCTTGATGTCCCTAATTTTTGTCTTAAAAACCTCTTGTAGCCTCTTATGACAGCTGCTATGTGAAATATAGAATAAAACATGGATTTTGTTTTAGGGTTTGATTACAGAGCTGACATACTTAAGGTTCACCTGTCTGAAAAATTATACACAACAATAGTATGAAGTTGATCAAATTTAAAGTAAGTAATGATAAGAGGGACAACAATTCAATCTGAGTGAAACTGTAGATAGGCAAAAAGAGACAAGTTTATGTAAACAAAGGGTTTGCAGTGCCAATCTACAATGCAATTGAAATGGGATTTTTGAAGGACTGACAATACTTTTCATTTCTGAGAGGGAACTTATAATGACTAGTTAAAACCTGGGCCTTGGACATATTTCAATTTTGACAAGGGTTTGGTCAATCAAAAGACAGAGGGTTCGCAGTGCTAGTCTACATCACACACTTTGCAGCGCAGGGATGTAATAGATAGTTCACAACACAGAATTACCAATGGATAATATTACTTGTTTTCAAAAGGAAGTTGTAGGATGACCTTGAGATAACAATCTTGACCAATGACTAGGGTTTAGAACACCAGAACAATGGATTTTAATGGTGCAGAGAGTTACACGTGCATGGATATTTAACAGTTTGTAGTGCCAACAATACACAACAATTTTACATTCTCCAACAACCTTTTAAGCAACATGTAATCGTCAAAGGGGTACCTGGTATGTCTAAATTTAGGTTGGTTCTTTATGAACTCATGTTGTTCTTAAATGAAAGCATCTAATTCTCTGCAATCTACTACAGCTAGTTCGTAGCGCAAGTTTGCAACGCTAGTTTTCAAACTCCTATAGAGCACTTCATGGGAACTATTAGAATTGCTCCTTGACATAATATTAAAAAGTATAATGAGTTCAATGCATTGAAGATGATGATATCTCCCTTGACATGTTTTCAAAGTGCAATGATGAGAGATTAGTGCACATGGTACTTCTTGGTACGCTGCAAACTTTTAGGTGAGTTGGCAACAAGCAAATCTAACATCCTACTGGACCTCTAAATGGTTGGAAAATGACATAATGTAACTTTGTGTACAAACCCTTGAGACAGGACATATGACGATGATGATTTTAAGACCATGGTTGAGACCCATTTGACCCGTATTTCCTTCATGATGATAAATGATAACATGACACCAAGGCTCTAAACCAAGACTAAAAATAAAACTATGCTTATGGAAAACTCAAAATTTGAGTTATGACATGAGATATAACCCAAAACCTAATATTTAAAGACCCTATGACTCAAAACAATACACATTTAAAATGTTTTGACCCATACACATCCTATGTGCTAACATCTGGCTCCACAAGGGAGGAAGACCTCCATGTGAGGCTCCAAGATTATGTAGTTCCAGTGCCTTATCCATTGGGAAAGGAGTCATTATTAAAATAAAATAGAACTAACTAAAAGACTTGTATTTACAATGAGATGAAGCCACCCAGGCTTTAGAAAAAACATTTCTTTAGAAAATTCCCATTTACTGGGCCACCAAGAATTTCAACATCTTCCAAATTCTGCAACTTAAAAGTATTATTTTGCAAAACTTCAGAAATTTTAAAAGGACCAACCCAAAGGGATTCGAATTTACCATGTTTTCCCTTATATTTCCTTTGAGCATCCCACTTGAGTACCAGGTCTCCAAGATGAAAATATTCCTTCTTCACTTTCTTGTAAAAAACTTCTTTTGTTTTTTGTTGATGAATCTGTGCTTTATCAAAAATTTGCTCCATGGTTTGTTGTACTTCCACAAGTTGATGCATCCTCCTGATCATATCATATGGTTCCCCTTCTTGAACTTGAAGAAAATTTTCCACAAGTAAGGCTAACTGAGCAGGGAAAACAACTTCAATTCCATAAACCAACTAAAATGGTGTGGTGCCAATTGACCTTTTGGTGGTTACTCTATCTGCCCATAGAGAAAACTTGAACTTTGAATCCTATGACTTCTTATTATATTCCAATAGTTTTCTGATGATCTTCACTAGGATTTTGTTGAAGGATTCTGCTAAGCCATTACCTTGAGGGTAATATGAAGTAGAGTGGATATGTTGAATACCAAAATTTTCACAAAACTTCACTAGAGGATCAACTTTTAAGGATACAACATTATTAGTAACAATTTTATTAGGACAACCAAACCTTGATAAAATATCTTCCAGGAAACCAATAACTACTTTGTGTGTTGCATTTCTGGTGGGAATGGCTTCTATCCACTTGGTAAAGTAATCAATAGTATTCAAAATCCAACGATGTTGGCCACTTGAGGATGGATGAATTTCTCCAATAAATTCTAACCCCCACTGCTGAAAAGGGCCAAATACCACTATGGGTTTCAGAGGAAAATATTTGAGTTGTTGTTTGCCTGAGAATTTCTGACATTTGTAACAAGTTTTGATCTTTGCACACACATCAATGAATAAGCTAGGTCAAAAGTAACCAGCTCTAAATATCTTGTATGTTGTAGTCCTCGAAAAATAATGTACTCCACATTGACTCTCATGAAATTCAGTCATAGTTTGTTTTTCCTCTTCTCGATCCAAACATCTTAAAAGAACCCCTAAAGGATCTTTCCAATATAGAGTATGATGTGAGGGAAATCTCCCTATGGACTAGAAAATAGGGTTTAGACTTTGCATGCAGATATGACCGAAGAAAAACTACTTTCTACCTTCATCCCTAGATTTAAATTCCCTTTTCTTAGTAAATTCATGGAAAGATCAACCTACCTCGTTCCCGACGTTTGATGTCGATCCTTCGTTGTACTTGACTACTTGTTCGTAATATTCCTTCCAAATTTGACCTGCATACAAGACAAACAAAAACTACGCATGCATCCTACTTATATACTAATGGGTTAGAAATCCAAACATATACTGATCAAACTATAAAAATTTCATGAATTGGGATGGGAAAACCATTTTCTTTATTAATTTTAATGAGTCAACTTACAAAAGCTGAGACCTGCCACCACTCCGAAAACCTGATCCTGGGCTCCTCTTCGACTGTCCTCCAACTGCTTTGCTTTGTATCTCCTTTGGCACAAGGAAAGACTAAAGGGTTGGGACAATGGGAATAATCAAATGGGCAGAGTTTCTTTTCTATATTTTTCCTCCTTCCAAATGGGACCCCTACCCCTTCTTTTATAGGTTAGAAGGAGCTAGGTATTTGGACGAACCCTCGGCCATGCATGGCCAGGAGTTTCAGTTAACTCACCCATAGCTTTTGTGTTCCGTCAGCAACTTTCATTTTTTCGTGCTTTTGTCGGTCCATGTGGGCTATTTTAGGTCATCTAGTGTGTACACGCGTGCAACAATGGAGTAGGGCGCATGGCCTTTATAAAAGAGGTTTTTTAAAGAGTTATTCAGCAGTGCTTTGGCAAAGAAGGGATATGAGATGGCCTGATGCCAAGTAAGCATGTGTGGTGCAATTTAGGGTTATAATAGAGTATGATCAACAATGCAATACCTGACTGCTTTAACCTTCAAATCCCTTACTTTGATCTTCTCATTAAGTCTAGTGGGAGGTTGCAAATTTTGCAAGAAATGGATGAGGTCCTTATACCAACTGCATTCTGCCAATTTTGAACTGATTTGCAAGATGTTGTTAGGAATATCAGATTGTTGATTTATAGAGTTAGTACTCATGAAATTCACTCCTAGTTCCTTACAATTTGATTCATACAACAATCTATCTAAACCTTGACCCTTCACTAACTTGGTGGGTTTCACCTCAAGTTCAAACTCCAAAATCTTGGCAATCCACTTACTTATTTTCCCATCTATATCAGGCTGAATTAGAATTTATTTCATAAAGCTTGAAGGGACATAAGCTCTAATTTTTGAGTGAAGAACATATACCCTGAAAGATTTTAGAGCTTTGACTAAAGCATAATATTGTTTCTCCATGATGTCACATCTGGCTTCAACATCTCTCAAGACTCCACTGAAAAAAGAAATAGGTTGCTCCATTCCATTTGAATTCTTCTGAAGAAGAACAACAACTAATGTATCATTTGAGGAAAAGGAGAAAATAAAAAATTCCTTTGAGTAGTCAGGACTGATTAAAATAAGAGCATCAACCAGTGCTTTCTTTATTTGCTCAAAATAATTCCTAGCTTATGGTGTCCATTTTACTTCATTCCCTTTTCTCAACATGGAAATGATGAATTTCACTAACTCAACAACGTTAGATATAAATCTCCTCAAAAATTTTATTTTACCTAAGAAGGACTGAATTTCTTTCTTATACCTTGGGAGATAAAGAGTTTTGATGGCCTCTACTCGATTTGGTTCAATTTTTACTCCTTCAGCTAAGACAATATGTCCTAACAACTTACAATCCTTCATGGAAAAAATAGACTTCTTAGGATTAAGGGACAACCCATACTTTCCGCACTTCAGAAATACCTTCTCTAAATGTTGGTAATGCTCTTGATCAGACTTGGAAAACACTGTGATATCATCCCAGTAAATAACCACAAACTTGTCTTTCTCTCCAATAAATGCAATGTCCATTGCACGTTGGAAAGTTTCCCCTGCATTCATGAGACCGAAGGGCATCTTGGCATACACGAATGTACCCCAAAGAGTAGTAAATTTTGTCTTTTCTATGTCCTCTGGTAACACATAAATCTGATTGTATCATGAAAACCCATCAATCATTGAAATCCTTACTAAGTCTGTCACCCTTTGCAAGATATGCTCCATTTTTTGTAAGGGGTAGTTGTCTTTTATGGAACACTTGTTTAAGTTTTTGAAGTCAACACAAAGCTTGATCTCACCATTCTTCTTTTTGACAGGGATCGAATTATCTATCCAATTAGAATACCTCAGAGGTATAATGATTTGGTCATCAAGTAGTGTTTTGACCTCTTTCTCCATAATAGGAAATAATATAGGGTTGATCTGCCTAAGTTTTTTCCTGAAAAGTTTGGTGTCATCTTTCAATGGTATTCTATGCTCAATGATGCTAGTATAATAAGTTTCCAAGTCTTCATACTTCCATGCAAAAAAATCAGCAATTTTTTTCAAAAGTTTGATATATTCAACCCTTTGATTTTCTGACAATGATTTTCTAACAAACTACTAGACAATTTAACATATTTGTGTTCCTCTTCAGTGCCTAGATTACATTATGTCAGATCTACATTTTCATTAGAACCACTCACTGTCACAACAATATCATTGTTATCAAATAGTCTCTCCAAGGGAATCAATCCTTTATGAATATGATTGCTAGGCAACTAAACAATTTTTTGATCTGCAATCTTGTTTAGAAATTTACCAGCATGCAGATTTTTATCATCATCTGAATCTTGGTCAATATGAAGAGTAGAAAATTCATCTACTATTTCCAAAAACCTCACTATTTCTTGATCATATTCAAAAACCTTCCAATGCTTGACGTTATCAGGTATAACAAGTCTATATTTCTCCTGAACATCATACTTAGGATTTGGAGGTAGTGGGATTTTAAAATTACTTGCAGAAACAACTGATGTAGGAGCATCGTTAGCAAGTACATGTAGTAGGACAAATCAGTTCCTGAGAGCCAATCCGGAGTCTCAAACTCTAGCCAGTACTGAAAATATTTTAAAGCTGATAGAAAACAATAAAAAGAAAGATCACGCGCGTGGAGACATAACGAGCACGTGTGACCTGGGACTTAACCCTAGTCTTGATGTAACAACAATTAGGTAGCAGTTAGGTTGTTTTATTTTGTATAAAGAGAGGTTTTGTACGCCCTAAAGAAGGGTCATGAGATTTATGAGCAAGTAGGAGTTTGTGAACAATAGTTATTTTCTTTGAGTTTTCCTGTAACCATTTTCCTGATTTGAATGAAGATAATAGAGGAAAATTGATCTGAATGTGTGAGACCGTGGATATTAGTAATTCCCTGTTATTTCTTTTTGTTTCACAAATGAATGAATCTTTCTACGAGTGTATGTAGCTTTGAAATTCTTGCTAAAAAAAATAAAATTACTTTTCTTCGTGATCCAGTGGAAGGTGTGCACACAGTCCACAAGGAGTGCATTGATAGGGTCTGTTTTGACTCGTAAATCTCAGAATAAATAGAGTAAGGTTTCCTTTGCAAGGAGTGTAAAGTGACTACTGCAAGGTGTGCACAGTCGTTGCAAGAATTCAAATCTTGTGTAAATATCTATTGCAAAAAGTGCACAGGTATGGAATTTGACGAAAAGTCGAAGAGGCTCCATAAAGAAGTCCAAGACAAGAACAAAGGAACACCAGGAAGGCGAGAAAGAATTCTTTTCAAGAATCTTTCGACCTAAGGTTGATGAATTTCCTGGAAAAGAAAGAAGTGCTTGGGAGATGTAAATCTTTGAGGAGATCAAGTTCAGGAGGGATAACACTTTCCAATAAGCACAAACGAGATCCAAGAAGCAGACTCATAGGAAGGATAAAGGTCGAAGCCTGTAAATCTTTCGAAAATATTCTAAGTTAGAAGAAAGCGTAAGCTCAAGGGAATATATCTAGACCGTCCAATCAATGTCCAGACAATGAGGAGTGAGTGCAAGGGGAAAAGGATCATAGCCGTCCGATCAAGGTAAGGTGCAATAAAAATAAAACTTTGAAAGTGTATAGGAGAATCAGACTTATGAAACTACGAAATCATCAGAGACGTACATTGTCGAGGAGGATAAGTGGCGAAGCAGAGTGAAAAGGTCAAAGGGTAGAGTCGTGAGGATTCATGAAGTGTGAACTGGTGAAAGGATTTCATCCATTGATCATTTTGAAATAATCAGGACAGTCCATCGCTAAGGAGGACACGTGGTGAGAGATCAACATTTAGCTGACTCATGAACCAAAGAAGTCAAAGGCATAGTTACAAGAACTCGCGAATCACGAAATCGCGATTTGATCATAGTCGTTGATCGAAGGAGGGAGCTGAACCGTAGATCTAGCCTTGTTGGGAGTTCATGACTCGGGAAATTATAGGTAAGAGTTATGTGAACTCGCGAAACGCTAAATTGTGATTTGAGATAAGTTGTCGGATCGAGGAGAGATCTAGACCTTTGATTGCTAGGGAGATGATTCGTGAAGTGCGAATTCGCGAAACACGAAATCGTGAAGTGCTCGAAAGATTGTCCCATGGTCATAGAGAAGGGTCACATTAGTGAAGGAGAATAGAGGGGCTAGCATGCGCTAGGATCCTGTCAGGATTTCGGGAGTCAGAAGAGTCAGAGTGACTCTCATGCAAATACCCGATATGTGAAATCGCGATGCGCCTTTCGTTTGGGTGACTGGTCACAACCTTGGTCACATAGAGGAAGGGGCTTAACCAGGAGAGCTAGCGCCTAAATACATTGAAGCTTTAAAAGTGCCAAGGAGAATCTCGTGGGTTCCATAGAACCTGTGACTCAGAATAAGAAGGGGGCCTATCTAGTTAGTTGAAGGTTCTTGAGGGGCCGAAGAGTCATTCAGACTTAGTTTCTTGATTGATCCTAGAACGGGAGGTTGTGCAGTCCTTAGGAGAGAAGGGGGGGGGGGTCTGCATCAAGTGGTATCAGAGATGATTTTCATCTGTATATTTCAGGTGAAGGAGAAAAAGAACTCGATGTTGTACTCTATGTGTGAGATAGAATCAACACAATGCCACCAAGGAGATGAGGGGAGCCACCTTTAGCCAATCGTGTTGTAGAAAGGGAGATGTGAGAAATTCGTGCAACGCTGGAAGTGATGGAAGAAGAACAGAGAAGAGCACCTGATGTTGGAGATGTCAGCGATGCAGAGAGCGAAGATGTAGAATTTGAAGAAGCTGAAGGGGAACACATTGCCGAAGAATGCTTTCTACGAGCATTTGTTAGATTGGGAGCTAGAGCCAAGATAGAGGTCCCAATGTATGAAGGCAATTTGGATGTTGAAGATCTGCTGGATTGGATAAGGTCCATGGAAAAATATTTTGATTATGAAGATGTCGATGGGGAAAAAAAGGTGAGACATGTTGTCACCAGGCTTAAAGGACACACAACACTGTGGTAGGATGAGCTGTAGGCTGAGAGGAAAAGTAGAGGAAAACAGAAGGTAAATAATTGGGATAGAATGGTAGCCAAGATGAAGGTTAAATTCATGCCCAAAGACTATCAGATCAATCTATTCAGGAAACTGCAGAACTTGATACAGAAGGGTATGATAGTCAAAGAATACACAGAGGATTTCTACAAGATGAACATCAAAGCTGGACAAAGAGAGAGGGACAAAGAAAAAGTTGCTAGATATATGAATGGCCTGAGGTGTGAAATCCAGGATGAGCTCAGCATGGTGTCGGTAAGGACAATGGAGGATGCTTATCAGTTTGCACTGAAGGCAGAAAAGAAGTTGGTCAGAAAACAAATCCAGCGACATAGAGGTAAAATATCAGCCTCGAACAAAGGCAAGGGAGTTTCCCATGACAAAGCACATAATTCCAAAGACGAGGTTGAAGCTCCACATAGTCACTTGGAAAGAGGAGGAAGTTCCCAAGGAAGACATGGTGGTGAAAGAAACTCTTCTAGAGGAAGAGGCAGAGGAGGAATAAGGTGTTATTCCTGTGGAAATGCATGGCACATGTCTTGGGAATGCCCCGAGAAAAATAAAGAGGGAGGAGAAGCTCACATTTTGGAAGCACAAAGAGGGAATGTTGAAGGAGAAGGAGCAGAGGATGGAACATCCCTGATGATGAGAAAGGTTCTCTTAAAACTAGAGGCAAAAGTTAAAAATCCAGTACAGAGGAACAACCTATTCAGAATAGCTTGCCAGACTAAAGACAAAGTATGCAAGGTGATAATTGACAGTGGGAGCACTGATAACTTAGTATCCATGAATATGGTGGAGAAATTGGAGCTGGAGACAACTACACAACTAGATCCATATAAAGTCTCATGGTTGCAGAAAGGACACTAGGTAATGGTTACTAAACAATGCTTAGTTGAATTTAGGATAGGAGGATATAGATATGAAATCCCATGTGATGTAATTCCCATGGATGTATGCCATATTTTTTTGGGAATACCATGGCAGTTTGACAGGAATGCCATTCATGATGGGAGGAAGAAGACATAAACCTTGGAGAAGAATGGTAGGACGCACATGTTGTTTCCAATAGAGGAGAATAAAGTGAAAGGGGAATCCAACACAAGCATACTTTTCATGAGTGGGAAGGAACTCTTGAAAGAAGTTAAGAAAGAACAAGAGATGCAGTTTGTTGTGGTGAGGAAACCCAGAGTTATCCTTACTAGTACTTCGATGGATGATTTGCCTGAAGAAGCTCAAGATTTGTTAGATAATTTTGCTGACATAGTGGTGGATGAGTTGCCTAAATCATTTCCACCCATTAGAAGTATCAGCCATCATATCGATTTAATACCAGGAGCAAGTCTTCCAAACAAAGCAACATACAGACTGACACCTCGATAGAATGAGGAGGTAAGGAACTAGGTCTAGGAATTGTTAGACAAGGGTTTGGTCAAAGAGAGCTTGAGTCCATGC
Organism: Picea engelmannii; assembly: GCA_009831015.1. Classification (NCBI taxonomy): domain Eukaryota; kingdom Viridiplantae; phylum Streptophyta; class Pinopsida; order Pinales; family Pinaceae; genus Picea; species Picea engelmannii. Next base: position 261,525 of record ML806614.1, on the reverse strand, counting down.
GCAGTTCCAAATGTGTTGAGTCCAAAGAAATATGGAGGATGGAGAATGTGTACGAACTCAAGAGCCATCAACAAGATCACTATCAGGTATAGATTCCCTTTACAAAGAATAGATGCTTTGATGGACTGTTTAAGTGGGGAAAATTTCTTTTCCAAGATAGATTTGAAAAGTGGATATCACCAGATCAGAATGAGAGAAGGTGATGAGTGGAATACAACCTTTAAGACAAATGAGGTTTGTATGAGTGGCTTGTTATGCCATTTGGTTTAACCAATGCCCCGAGTAATTTTATGAGGTTGATGAATGAAATACTAAAATATTTCATTGGAAAGTTCAAGGTTGTCTATCTAGATGATATATTGATATTTAGCAAGACTAAAGAGGAGCATCTGAGGCACCTGACACTAGTGATGAGGAGACTACAGCAGGAGGAGTTGTTGATAAACCTGAAGAAGTCCTCTTTTATGAAGACATAACTCATTTACTTGGGTTTTGTGATCTCTTCAAATGAACTGGAGATGGATCCGAAGAAGGTGAAAGAAATCAAACAATTGCCATCACCCAGGAGCATGTTTGAGGTAAGAAGCATCCATGTATTAGCGAGTTTCTATTGGAAGTTCATCAGATATTTCAGTGGAATTTGTGCACCAACGATGGATACAGTGAAGAAGAGGCACAAGTATTTTAAATGGATAGAGGAGGCCGAGAAGAGATTCAATATATTGAAGCAGAAAATAACAAAGAGACCAATCCTGGTCTTGCCAAATTTTGGGAAGATGTTTCAGGTAAGGTGTGATGGAAGTGGCGTTGCGATTGGAGGAGTTTTGAGCCAGGACAATAGACCTATTGCTTACTTCAATGAGAAGATGAACGAGACTAAGAGAAAATACTCCACCTATGACAAAGAGTTTTATGCCATAATCCAAGTCCTGAAGAAATGGAGACATTACCTTGTCCCACAAGAATTTGTCTTGTATAGTGATAACCAAGCTTTACAATTCATAACCAGACAAGAAAAATTGAATCAGAGGCATGTGAAGTGGATTGAGTTTATGTAGAATTTTACTTTTTTCATAAAATATATTGTTGGGAATGTTAACAAAGTTGTTGATGCATTCAGCAGGAGATGTTTAATTCTGCAGGAATTTCAGGTAAAGACCTTAGGGTTCGAACACCTCGAGGAAATGTACAGTGGTCATCGATATTTCAAGGAAGCATATGAAGCATGTAAAAATCCTATGCTGAGAGATAGAATCCAATGGACAGAGTATATGATTCAGGAGGTATTGTTGTTCAAGGGAAATCAATTGTGCATACCAAAACTCTCAATGAGGGATAACCTTTTGAAAGAAAAACACACTAGAGGATTAGATGGACATTTCGGACATGATAAGACATTTTCACAGTTGAGAAGTTCATACTATTGGATAGGTATGAGAAAATATGTGATAAAATTTGTGAACAGATGTAGAATCTGCCAACATGTAAAAGGTAGAAGACAGAACACTAGATTGTATCAACCATTGCCCATAACAGAGAGGCCTTGGGATGTAATAAGCATGAATTTTGTGTTGGGATTGCCAAGAACACAAAGAAGATGTGATTCCATATTTGTGGTGGTGGATAGATTTTCAAAGATGACACACTTTATCCCATATCAAAAGACCAGTGATGCAACACATCATCCAAACATGTTTTTCAAAGAAGTTATGAGACTTCACGACCTACCCAGAAGCATTGTCTCGGACCGAGACATGAAATTTGTTGGTCATTTTTGGAGAACATTGTGGAAGAAGTTAGGGACATATTTGTCCTTCATCTCAGTTTATCACCCTTAGACAGATGGACAGACTGAGCTGGTAAACAAAAGTTTGGGAAACTTATTGAGTCTGATCACTGAGAACCATAATTAGTGGGATCAGATTCTGCCACAAGGAGAATTTGCATACAACGACTCACCAAACAGGAGCAATGGAAATAGCTGGTTCCAAATATTGTATGGAATGCAACCTAGGGGAGTATCTAAGTTGATATACTTGGAGTAGAGTGATATCAAAATCACTAGAGCAGGAGATTTCGTTGCAGAAATGCAGAGGCTCCATAGCCAGATCAGAGGGCAGTTACAAAATTCTAGCCAAGAGTACAAACACATAGCTGATCAACATCGTAGAGAACTCCAATTTGAAATAGGATATCAGGTTCTATCACATCTCAGGAAGGAAAGGTTCCCTAAGGGGACATATAACAAGCTAAAGATGAAGAAGATAGGACCATGTAAGATCTTGAGGAAGTTTGATGCAAACGCCTATGAGATTGAGCCGCTAGATGATGCGGGCATATCACCCATATTCAATGTTTCAGACATGTATCCTTACAGGAGGGATGGCACAGAGGGATCAACAGATCAAGAGAATAGTCAACGGGAGAAACAAATGCCTACAGCCAAAAAACCACATATGGAAAAGATCATAGATCAGAGAATTGGTAAGAAGACACGAAGGAAGACCTATTTTGAGTATCTAGTCAAGTGGAAGGGACATCAAATAGAAAATGCAAGTTGGGAGAGTGAAACTGATATCCAAAAGCATGGAAATTTGGTGTAGGAGCTCATGGATAGGAGTCCATGAATTTTTTCCCAGGGAAGTATGATGTAGGAGCATCGTCAACAAGTACACGTAGCAGGACAACTCAGTGCCTGGGAGCCAATCCAGAGTCTCGAACGCTAGCCAATACTGAAAATCTTTTAAAGCTGATAGAAAACAATAAAAGGAAATATCACACGCATGGAGACAAAACAAGCACGCGTGACCTGGGAGTTAACCCTAGTCTCGATGTAACCACAATTAGGTAGCATTTAGGTTGTTTTATTTTGTATAAAGAGAGGTTTTGTACGCCCTGAAGAAGGGTTATGAGAGTTATGAGAAAGTAGGAGTTTGTGAACAGTAATTATTTTCTTTGATTTTTGTTGTAACCATTTTCTTGATTTGAATGAAGATAATAGAGGAATCTACCAATGAAGGGGGGTCTACATCAACAACTAAGGAATCAACCAATGTATTAGTATCTCTAGGAACAAAAGATATGTTGAAGGCTAAGAATAAATTATCAATAAGGTCCCAAACCTCATTCCTATAGGCTCTGAGTCTTGGATGCTTTTCTTGATAGATGTTTCTGACTTGATGCACAATCAACTCTGCATCTCCAAAAACTGACAATTCTTCAATTTTCATGTCCTTTGCAACCCTAAGCCCCAAAACTATTTCTTCATATTCTGCAATGTTGTTTGTGGTTTCAAATTTCAGTTTGAAGGACAAGGTTATGACTTCCTGAGAAGGAGAAATGGACACTACTCCAACACCAGTACTATGATTGGAATATGCACCATCAAAATACATTTTCCATGTTTGAGCACCTTGTCTAGTTGTCTCACATGTTGTTAGTGACTGCTTTTTTATTTCCAATGGTGACTGAGGAAAATCAGTAAGATGAAGAATTCTAGATCCTAAATTAGTATCAATAGCATAGATGGGATGGTTTGTTGGGTTTCCCTCATCACTTATGATATATGCAAGTTGTGTGTCTCTATACAACCTTTTGTGTTCACCCCCAAAGACTGGTATAATAGCATAATAAAGATCCATTTTCAATGTCCCTCCTAACCTCTTGATCCATGATCTTGAAAACAACATCCCAAATTTGGGAGGAACATCTGCAACTACAATATCCATGACTATGCTCTTCATAGGTAGTTGAAAAAGAGTGACAACTAGATCTTTAGTAACTCCAAGAAATTTTACTTTTCTTGAGTCAAAAGAATACAAATCATGATATGATTTAATAATTTCCAGACCCAATTCATCCATGAAAACCTTAGGCATTAATTTGTGGGATGCACCTGAGTCGATAAGACAATCGTGCAAAACTTTTTCATGCACATTCAAAGAAGTGTAAAAAGGAGGAGAAGAGTCATCTCTGTCTTCTACCAATGATCCCAATATAAGTACATGTTTCTCATCCTACAAGTTAACCAAGTCTGTTGAATGGGAAAAATATTCAGGCTGCAACATCTTTGAAATAGATTTCTTGAAATCTTCATTTTTCATCAACTCTAGGAGTGGGACATGAATCTTGATTTTTTGGATTTCATTCTCAAAATTAAAATATGATTGGGATTTTTGAATTTCCTTTGGCTCTTGAACATGAGCCTTGATAATGGGTTGATTTATTTTTTCTCATGTTTCCTTATTTGGTGCAACCATTTTCTTGGGAGGGGTATCTGATTTTTTAGGCTGAGTATATGTACTTGGTTTCCCCTCCCTTTGTTTTGACCTCAAATTATATTTGTTTTGAGTTTCATTTACTTTTTCTCCTTTACTTAACTCAGTCAACTGATTGCTCATTAAAGATTCTTCATAAGCAGTCTGGGTTAAATGAGGTGAGGTAGATGTATCCCCTAAACAATGAATCTCTTGATCTTCTTCCTCATTATTTCCTTCTTCATTATCAACCAAATTGTTTTGTAGAGGATTTTGAACCTTCTAATTCCCTCCATTTCTCTAATCTCTCTGTAGAATTTGAGGTGTATTATTTGGCCTTCTGAAATTATTTTTGTTTCCAGAATATTGAGGGTTTCTATTTGTTTGTCTCCCTTCAAGTTTTAATCTTTCTATTTCTGCAGAAAGTGACTTAACCAACTTAGTCAATTCATCAACTTGGGGATTAATTCCCGAGGCATCTGAAGATGAGGCTTCTGTTTTTTGTTTTCTTCTATCTCTATCAAGTTTACCCCTCAACTTATTTGCTGCCAATATTTTTATTCAACATCTACTGTAACATCTTGCATATGAGCTAATGTTGTAGACCTTATTTATCTCAACAAAAGACAAAACTCTGGGTAAAAAGAACTTGCATAAGTAATTTTAGCATAAGTATCAGTGGATTTAATCTCAGTAGCAATTTTGTTATACATCTTGTTAAATCATTTTGAAAAAATTGACACCGATTCACCCTCTTTCCTTTTAAGAGCCCCAAATTTTGTAATGTAATATAAGAAGTCCTTTGTATCACCCCAATGTCTTAAAAAGGTATCATCCAGGGCATCAATTCTAGCTATTGATCCATGAGCTAAATTTCTAAACCACTTCCTATCTTCTCCATCTAGAATTTTCACAAAAACCCTCATCCAGACATCTTCATTTTCAATATTCAAATTATCTGGATAACTATAAAATGCAACAATGTGTTCTTCTGCAATGATGTATTCCTATCCTATAAATTTTATGATATCTTCCTATAAAGAGCATTTCCAAAAACCTCTTTAGTTCTTTATCATCTTCAAAAACCTTTGAATTCTTGACGTTATCAGGTATAACAGTTCTATATTTCACCTCAACATCATACTTAGGCTTTGGAGGTCGTGGGATTTTAAAATTATTGGCAGAAACAGCTAAGGAATCAGCCAATGTATTAGCCTCTCTGGGAAAAAAGATATGTTGAAGGCTAAGAATAAATTATCAATAAGGTTCCAAACCTCATTACTATAGGCTTTGAGTCTTGGATTCTTTTCTTGATAGAAGTTTTTGACTTGATGCACAATCAGCTCTGCATCTCCAAAAACTGACAATTCTTCAATTTTCATGTCCTTTGCAACCCTAAGCCCCAAAACTAATGCTTCATATTCTACAATGTTGTTTGTAGGAAGAGCATTGGAAGAGAATTTTATGATATCTCCTATTGGAAGAGAATTCATAGGCTGAGGAAGCACTAATGGTGCATACCTAGCAAGCACAATGGCATCCATTCTGTTATGAGGAGGATTAATTCCTGCCATTTGATTTGGAAAAGGAGGATTCTAACTTTTAGGAGAAGTAGAAGGTGATTTAACAGGTAAATATGCAATCTGTATAATATATGGTTTTGAAAAAGAAGGAGTATAAGTTGGATAAGATTCATATTTAACAAAAGGTGGTTGGGACTTGAATGGAGCTGGGGGGATCTCAACATAAATTGAGGTTCCTTCTTCTTTAGTTACATAAAATTTAAAAGAATGGGGAGAAGGAGAACCTAAGAAAGGGAAATATTCCAAAAGTTCAAGTCTAAACCAATTTACAATTTCAGGAGATGCAAGAAAATAAAAACTTTCCAAGTTTTCTTCTTTCAAATCAAGGGAAAAAGTTGAGAATTCTACAGGAAAATCTCCTAGTTTTGATTTTTTAGGAGTTTCATTAATAGGTAAATGATAAACATAAGAAAGAGGATCTGGCGTATGGAAAATAGAGTCAAGTAGGTCTCCATAAATACCTAAAAATTTAGAAGAGGAGGCTCCTTGCAAAGATTTTCCCTTCTTTATGATTTTTTTTGGATCAGGTTTAGGTGTATCCAAAGGTGAATTTGGGTTAGACCTCGTGTTCCTACTCTTGTGAGAAACAACTAAACTTTGGAGTCGCTAGGTGCACTATGAAATCGTTCTGTTTACTGATTTCTGTACACCAACAAAATCAGTAGTGTCTTTGTCGTACAACTCAGGGAAATATCTTCAATCTGTTCCTTGACAATGACGCCAAAAATGTTAGCACTAGAAGTCACACCTAGAATGATGTAGATGTAAGCCTAATACCCATTATAATGTGAATAATAATGTTTTAAAAAGTGTGGAAAATGGATGTTAAACTCAGTTTATTATGTCAATCACAAAACCTTCCATGAAATACACACCAGCAAGTAAGGCTTTGAATAACTTCAAATCAATGTTTAAGAGATATAAATGAAAGATGGAAGAATTATCAAGGAAAGTGAAATATGTGTATCAGTTTACATCATGTATTTCTGGAACACATATGAAAGAAAACTCATTTGAATAAGACTTCTTAATTCAAAGAGAAAATCACTTTGACAAACTTGCATAAAATACCATAATAAACCATTTACTGCAATAAGGAAACACACATCATGATGAACCCTTCATTAGAGATTAATACCAAAGTGAGACATAACATAGATGAAAATAGGAAAATGATTAACCATTAAAGTTTCTTAAGTCTGGTCTATACATCAAGAAAACCCCAGTTACAATAAGAAACTAAAGATAAGAGCTTTATGTTCAACCATTCCAACCTCATCTCCAATTACAATGCATCTTAAATAAATAAAAAACATTAAAAGAACACTTTACCATTCTCCTCTTAACTTCCTCATAGGATTCCATGCCTAAGGGAAGCGTGGAAACATGTGTACGACAAGAAAATAACAAAATGTTATTTTGTAGGAAAATGTTGGCAACGTATTGAACAAGTCCTTAACAAATGGTGATGTGGATTTACTACATGAAACTCCTTGAGGTAGGTGGCCTTATAATATGCAAATGAACCTATGAATGCTGGTACAAGTTTATATTGTCACATGGAAATCCCTCTCGCCTTTGAAATATTCATAATCTGAGTTCGGAACGCCAGTGCTGCAAACTATCCTAAAACACCTAGTTCTCTGCGCCAATGAGTCCAGGCATTGCGAACTTTCCTGTAGCAGCCTGCTTTCTTGCAAAAAGATTCAGACCTTTTAAAAATTGTACCAGAAGTAGGATAGGCCTTTCAAAAAATGTTGCAAACTCATTACAACTTGAAGTGACCTTGGAGAAAACATAAAAAGATGTTAAGTTTAGCTCAAAATTCAAAATCATCACTTAATGTTGTAACTACATGCAAAAACCATGACAAAAATGATGTTGATGTGGAATATCATCTTGTATTCATCTTTTGGTTTTGGTACTCCTTCTAGTAACCACCTTATCCAACATATCTAAATTTCATTTTTCCACTTCTTCTCTAAAAGGTTGTAACTTTTCTTTTAATTTTCTGATTTTAGCTTCGCAAGCTCTCTTCTTCCTATATACATTCTTGAGTTGCATGTGAAGGGGACAAGACATATTATCCATGAACCTAGGTTTATCAATGGTCTCCTCATATATATCTAACATCTCCTTTAGCTTAATTCAGGAATCCAAATCTTCCTTTTTCAACTTGTCAATTTCAGGTTTTGCATTCTTAAGATGCCTCCTAAGCCTTTTAAAAGTAGGGTTACTTTCATGAGGAGGAGTGTTGATATCAATAACCTCCATGGGATTCTTGGAAATATGAAGTTTGTCCTTTTGTTGAGTTGCAGCCTCTGCTATACCATCCTTTATAACAACATGTTGTTTTCCTACTGATCTAGTAAAAGGTCTTCTCGATTTGACTATTTCTGCAAAAACTAGTGGGGAAAAACAAAGCTTTTTTCCTTTCAACTTCCATGTTTTTCTTGATTGTATTTACATAGGTATCAGTTCTAAAACAGGTGAAAATTATCTATCAAGATCTTGTGAGGGACCACGTTATTCTTCTTTATCAGTAACTTGAAAATATTTATCAGTCATGGTCACTTTCCTCTTCTTGATTGAATCTGAATGCACAATCTTCTCAACAAGGGTAGGAGAAATATATAATTGAAAATATGATGCAGATAGGAAATTTTCCCAGTCAATGTTAGTCTTATTCAACTCTTCCAACACTAACATCTTGATTAAACCAGAGTGAAAAACACTAGTTTCCACCTGCTTGGACTTCCCTGGACTCTATCTAACATCTTGCCAATACTCCTGAAAAGGTAAAAGGGAAGGTTCATGGATTCTTTCCCGGTAAAGTGTAGTATTAATATGATATGGTATTGATATACCATATTGAAACTTCCTTCACATGTGAAGTACCTTTGGATGACCTTGAGAATCTTATCAAAATATTACAGCACGTGGTTTCTGGGCACTCCTTTGGACAGGTTATCTTCTTGATATTCAGGTTTAAATAATTCCTTGGATAAATAAGAGTTCAAAGACATGGATTTAAACCACTTCTCACCACAATCGGGTATCTCTGTAGCTACAAAAATAGAATGCTCAGAGACTTCAAACTCTAGCATACCCACCTTAGCCTTTTTTTCCACATAAATTAAGTGCAAATTGCTTGGCCATTTCAGGATGCCCTCTTTGCATTTTCTAACAAAAATTAAGGCAACCAACCCTTTGGAAGGATTCCTTGAAAAATTATTTAGAGTTGATGAGTTTCATGTCATATGGCTCATTTTTCACAATCTCTCCCCCTTTGTGGATTTTTTTTCTTTGTTGATTTTCCATAATTACTGTCTTAAAAACCTCTTGTATCCTCTTATGACAGCTGCTATGCGAAATATAATATAAAACAAGGATTTTTTTTAGGGTTTGATTACAGAGATGACATACTTAGGGTTCACCTGCCTGAAAACTTATACACAACAATAGTATGAAGTTGAGAAAATTGCAAGTAGGGAATGATAAGAGGGACAACAATTCAATCTGAGTGAAACAATAGAAAGGAAAAAAGAGACAACTCTATGTAAACAGAGGGTTTGTAGCACCAACACCAGTTCACAGTGCTAGTCTGCAACCCAATTGAACTAATATTTATGAAGGACTGACAATACTTTTCATGTCTGAGAGGTAACTTATAATGATTGGTTAAAACCTGGGCCTTGGAAAAATTTCAATTTTGAAAAGGGTTTGGTCAATCAAAAGATAGAGGATTTGCAGTGCCAGTCTGCAGCACACACTTTGCAGTGCAGGGTTGCAATAGACAATTCACAATGTGGAATTATCAGTGGGTAATATTACTTGTTTGCAAAAGGAAGTTGTAGGATGACCCCGAGATAAAAATATTGACCAAAGACCAGGGTTTAGAACACCAGAACAATGGGTTTTAATGGTGCAAAGAGTTATCAACTCATGAACATTTAACAGTTTGCAACGCCGACAATACACAACAAATTTACATTCTCAAACAACCTTTTAAGCATCATGCAATCGTCAAAGGGTATAGCTTGGTATGTATGAATTTAGTCTGGTTCTTTGTGAAATTGAGTTGATTTTAAATGAAATCATCCAATTCTCTTTAATCTACTACAACCAGTTCACATCGCCAATTTTCAAACTCCAATAATGCTCTTCATGGGAACTGTTAGAATTGTTCCATGAAATAATATTGAAAATCATAATGAGTTTAATGCATTGAAGACGATGAGATCTCCCATGACACATTTTCAAAGTGAAATGATGAGAGATTAGTGCAAAAGGTACTTCTTAGTATGCTATGAACTTTTAGGTGAGTTGGTAGCAAGCAAATATGACATCCGACTTGACCTCTAAACGATTGGAAAATGACATAATGGAATTTTGTGTACAAACCCTTGAGACAGGACATATGATGATGATGATTTTAAGACCAGGGTTGAGACCCATTTGACCCTTATTTCCTTCAATATGATAAATGATATCATGACACCAAGGCTCTAAACCAAGACTAAAAACAAAACTATACTTATGGAAAACTCAAAATTTGAGTTATGACGTGAGATATAACCCAAAACCAATATTTAAAGACCCTATGACTCAAAACAAGAAAAATATAAAATGTTTTGACCCCGACACATCCTATGTGCTAACACATCATAGCAGAAATAAAGATTCTGATCACATCAAAATAAAAAAAGATGGTATGTTCACATAAGAGAACTTTTAAAGAGTAATGATTATGGAGCTCAAAAGAAGATTATGATAGATCAATTTCAAATACTTTATACTCAAAACTTAGGGTTATAAAATACAGTCAAAATTGATACTCAAATATTTCTCAGGGATTTCTCAAAAATAATAATGTTTGTTACAGTGCATTGAAGTAAAGCCATTTTTCCAATGGACTGGGATTGGGGCTCTCATGGAACATAAAGAAAACATGTACAAGAAAGTATGAAGTAGAAATAGGAGAATGGGCAGATCTCGAACAACAGGATTTGGTAAGAAGACAAAGAAGAAGTTTACCAAGAGTCGGTTATACTTTTCTAGTTAAAGAAGAAGAATAACTGGATGAAAACTTATATGGGAAGAAGTATGTGATCAAAATGGACTTACTATGATGGAATATTCGTCTTCATTTGTTTTTTTTTGTTTCTTTTGTAACCTTTCTTGTTTTAGTTAGATTGCCAGTTGTAACTGCTTCTGCTGGTATTTTAGAAATCTTGGAAATTGAGTTGTTTAACCATTATTGAATATAATTCATAAATGGGGAAACAGTCACTTATTGTTTTACTTTAATATTAAACAACTCATTTTCGATTCCTCTATGATCAATAGATAATTTTTTCAAATTATTCTCAATATCTTCATTTCTATTGGTATACTCAACAAGCCAGATGTCAATATCATCATGTGTGAACTCAATCATAGTATCAAACTTTTCAGCTGATGCCTTTGTTAATTCTTCAATTCACTCTTCAAATTGATGTCTAGTCATGAGCATTGAATTTGAGATAAACTTAGGGTCGGATACTTCAATAGTGGTACCAACGATATCTAAATTAAGAATTGTTGAGTATGCTTCTATATTCCTTCTTGAAAAATCAATATATTGAGTTGACAATCCCTTCAATACATTGATTCTTTGAATCCAACAAACATTTAGTTACTTAATGCGGCTTGGGGAAGGTAAATATTATTTATTTCTCATCTTCTTCATCATTGCCGAAAACTTTAATGGAAACATCACAACTCCATCTGTATAAAAACATTCATCATTTTTCAGATATGTATTCAAATATTCTTTGGTGTTCTGAATTATCGGGCCTATAGAAGAAAAGATTTTTGCTAAATCCAATAACTCTAAAATGAAAGACATTTTTTTCTTTATGTTCTCCTTGACAAAATGTCGAGTGGCAATAATCAAGCTTGAAATTCCCTTTACTCTATCACTTGACTCTGGGGTTTCTTGAAAAAAATTGTTAGGATAAATCATGGAAACAGGGGAAGCCAAAATAGGTGGAGGCATGAGAGTTTCTTCCAGTTCCTTAATTTTATCTTTCAACCGAGCATTTTCTTCCTCCATATTTGCAATTGAAAAAGCTAGTGCACCCCCTCTGACTTTATGAATGGACGAAAATCTAGGAGGCAACATGTTTCGTGTATCAATAGTAGACCACAACTTTCCACTTTTACTCTTCGTGGTTCTTTCAAATACCAATTTCTTAGAATCATTGTCAAATGAGGCATTTTGTACAACAAAAGTCTCTTCATAAGAAAATATCTCATCCTAGACCATAAGTGTAGAAATATGTTGTACATCTTCTCTAGCAATTTCTTTTTCTTCTGGGAAGGTGATATTCTCAATATCCACATCTAGGTCCATATTATCCAGTAATAAATCATCTTCATGTGCATGTGTTTCTCCTTCCTATTGATTTGAATTAGTTCTTTTTCTTTTAATCTTTAACTTGTGAGGTTTCTCTAAGTTCCCCTCAGGAGGTTTTCTTTCTTCATCATCGCCCGGATTATTACTCTATATTTTTCTTTGTTGTGATGTCCCGGGCTGAGGGTTTATTCTAGGTAGAACACTTCTTCGAGAAATAGCCAGTGACTGAGAATTCTTCTCATTTGAAGGCTTACCTCTTTTCTTGTGATATTCTGTGGTACTTATTATAGTTTCTGTATTGTTAGAATCTTTGTCATCTTCTTGAATATTAGGGTTATGGCTATAATTCTCTTCTTCTCCACTTACTGGTCTATATTATTTTGAGAACGACATGAAGACAAAAATATAACCGATATATAACAAGGAAATACATAGAGATAATGTGAAGAACACATAAATATAGTGAAAACCAACTTTTATTAATGAACAAGAGATAAAAACATTGTAGAACACAAACTGGCAGAATTGGGTAGCCTATCTTTAAAAAGAAAGAGATTTTGGCTACACTTCATTCACAACAAGATTTACATCGCACTCCATTGCATTCTTAAAGGGCCTCCTTCACCTCAATTATATATAAGAGAGTGAGAGGAGAACAATTATTATGATGAATGTGGGATAAATTGGACTAAGTTTATAAAATTCCATAGGCATGTAAAACGCTAAGACCTCCTAGACAGTCACCCACCCCAATACTACTCTAGCATGAGCACGCTTAACTGCAGAGTTGTAATGGGATCCGGTGCATTAACTTTATTTTGTAGGCATGTACATAAGACCACTAGTAAATCATTACATGATGTCTGTAATTAACAAATGAAGATGACATTACATTACATTCCCCATTAAAAGGGTGAATATCATGGTTTATCAAAACCACATGCTAAAAATGGTGATTCAGTGGAAAAGGTGGATGGCCACTGAGATCCATCTAGATCATTCCTCCCCCCTTAGTAAGCAATGGTACCCATTGTGTCAAGTTCCCTTGGGAGACGAGGATACTTCTGCTAAATTTGAAGCTTGGTCTGTTGCTTGCCTTGCTGAAGAAGTTGTCCTGCTTAGCTTGTTGAAGACTGTCATGAACTTGTTGTTGGAGGGGTTGGATCCCTTCAACCAATATATCTTCATGATATACTTGAGTGTGGGAGGAATATGTCGGTGAAGATGAGGCATGAAGAGTATGAAGGGTTATATTATAACCTTGCTTGATTGGGTAGTGTGGAGGCACCCTCGTAGGTGCAACAAGAACATCTTGGTACTCTTCTAAAATCTTGTCGATCTGCTTCTATTGGATAGAAATGTCTTGGGTTGAGGTTGCAGTGGTTGCAATTTCATTTTATTCACCTTTTGATTGGATTATGAAGGGGCTAAACTTTGCAGTATGAAAGATTACTTTGTGGCATTGTTTTGGTGGGACAATAGTCAGAACTACCTTTGGTTTCCTATATAGTTGACCCCCCATAGTAACAATGATGCTATGGGGTCGAGACTCATAAAAAAAATGATGCCTCCACATATATGGTTGGCCTAATAGAACATCATAGAATTCCAGTGGGGAAACATCACATAATACCTCATCCTTGAAGGGCTTGATGCCATAAGATAGGAGACACTGTTGGCTGACACAAATATCTTGACCCTAGCGAAGCCACCCGATGTTGTATGGTTGCGGGTGTGGTTTTGTTGTCAAATACAAATACTTGAAAACCTCTGTTGAGATGATTTTCTTTTGACTTCCACTATCAACAATAAAATGCAGTGGTGTCCCCTTCACCCACATATGTGAATGGATGAGTCGCTCCCCCTCCTCAGGATCCTCGTTTGGTTGGATTGTTGCAGTTGTGACAGTAGCAGTGGGTTCTGCATCAATGATTCGTCTCCTTTTATTATTTTTTGAATCAGGGTCCAAGTCGGGGTTCGACTCTTTATCTTTGAGCTCAGCCACCAATGAATGTATTGAACAACATTCTTCAGTGTTGTGCCAAGGGCTATTGTGGAAATCACACCACTTTCCGATGTCTTTATTAGACTTCCCCTTACCATTATTTTCATACATCTGGGACTGTATCTCTTTAGGTTGGCATTCCTTGCTTTGTCCTTCATTATGTGAGTTAGAGTTTCCTTTTCCATGATTCTCCCACTTACTCTGCTGCTTGAATTTCTGCTCAATTTTTACTGCATATTGATAAGTAGCTTTGATCCAAATTTTATGAGAAAAACGAAATGACTACAGATCAGTAATAGGTTCTTAACAAAAAATAACAAAGATACAGTAAAACGAGTTTTCTATTCAATAAGGAAATAAGCTGAAACTATAAAATGCAGCGAAAAACAAGCTTGTTGGAATGGTGGCGGCTTATCTCTGAGAAGAGATGTGACGAATACACTCATTCGGAAGAATATGATTACAATGAGGTGTCGAAGGACTTTTTACAATAAAAAGGAATGTCAAAAACCCTATACATCCAAAAACCTAACTCTAGGATATGAAGCACCAAAAGTCATGTGGGCCCTGTTTGGGTAAGTTAGTACATCAACTTCCCAGGGTCGTAACTTTTGCATACGATCTCTGTTTTAGGCGCACGATAGCTCATTGGAAAGGTATATTCGAGGATATTCATTTAGGGGGTTCAATAAAAGCCTTTGGCTATCATTAAGAACCTTGATACCGAAAAATATTCATTTAGGCCCTCAAAATGGACCCAAAAGTTTAAAACTGCTAAAAATAGTAAATTACCAAAATTGTCAGAAAACTATTTTGAGCCAGTTGGAAAAGGTGGGTGGCCACCGATATCCAACTAGATCAATCCTCCATCCTTATGAAGCAATGGTCTCCATTGCATTGATTTTCCCCATCAGATGAGGAAATTTCTGTTGAATTTGGCCCCGGGTGAGCCACTTGCCTTGGTGCAGGAGATGCCCTGCTTTGACGACTCGATAAAGCTAGATCCTTTGTTGTCGAGTGCCCTTGATCTGTGTGTCCACAATATGATCACTGGATTCCTGTTGTATGCAGTCGGGGTTGAGCTCTGTTGGTTTCAACTATTCTTCTACTTATGAGGTGTCCAATAATGGTGGGAAATAAGGGCAAAGGAGATCCACGTTGAACACTGGGTGCAGGCCAAGGAAAGGAGGAATGTTGAGCTCAAAAGAATTATCCCCCATGGAATTGGTGATGGTGTACGAACCATAATAGAGTGGGCGAAGCTTTCAATGGGATTCTGTAAGGCGTTCTTTCTGCAAGTGCAACCAAACTTTTTCGCCCACCTGAAACTTATGTGGCACTCAATGTTGATCATGGCACTGCTTGTACTTGTCATTGGACTTTTGTAGGGTATCCTAAACCTGTTGGCGGATGTGCTGGATCCATTCAATGAATTGAGTGTCTTTGTTATCTTCAGTTGGAGCATATATGATTCGGTCAAGGTGATCGTAAAGGGAGATGCAACATCTATGGGACCCAATGGTTGGAATCTCAACCCCACCTGAAAGGGGCTATGGCCGGTTGAGATATGCAGGGATAGGTTGTAGTTATGTTGGACATAGGGAAGGCTCTCATCCCATGTACGAGGGTGCTTGGAATTATACATGCGAAGGATATGCACAATCATTCGATTTAGGACCTCGATTTGGATATCGATTTGGGGGTGGAAGGTCATGGATTTGGTGAGCTTGGTGTCCAGCAGTGACCAGAGGATCAACCAGAATGTGATGAGAAATCGAATATCCCAATCTGAGACAATGTCTTGTGGGATTCCAAAATGTACCCAGACTCGTTCAAAGAAGTTCTTAACAATGGCCTCTGTTGTGATGCTCTTCTTGTAGGCAACCAGAATTGCCATCTTAGAAAAGTGATCAACAACCAAAAAAACACAGTCATTTCCCCACTTGGTGGACGCGAGACCCGACATGTTTTCCATTAAGATGGATTCCCATGGCCTGTCAAGAGTAGGGAGAGGGGTGTACAGGCCTTGTTTCTTAGTGATCAATTTTGCAATAGCGTAGGCAGTAAAAAACCTAATATACTTGTTGACGTCCTGTCGAAGTTTCGGCAAGTAGAAATGTTTTTGTAGCATTTCCACTGTCTTTTCGATGCCAAATTGTCCTACCACCCGAATATAGTGGGCTTCCTAGATCAACTTCACTCGCTCGCTTGATGGAACACAGATGTGGCCCAGATGACACAACAACCCATCTTGAAGATGAAAATTATCGACAACTGCATTTGCACCCAACATTTGGTAGGTGGTGGAAAATTTCAGGTCTGTCTCATAGAGTTGGGGCCATCCAGAGGTCTCATGTCCGCAAGTGTCTAGCATCGTGGTGAGTGTCGTGACTGGCGGTCTGCTGAGGAAATCAATGACATAGTTGGTTCTTCCTGTTTTATACTTGATGTTGAGGTGAAATTGTTGCAAGTATGTGGACCAATTTTGATGGCGGTCATTCTGCAATTTTCCTTATGTTTGCATGAACTGCAATGGCTTATGATCAGTGTGGATGACTGTCTCCTTCCCAAGAATGTAATGTCTCCACTGGTGGCAGGCTTGCATAATGGAGTACATTTCTTTGTCGTAAGTAGGGTACTTATGAAAAACATCTGACATAGTCTCACTATGATAGGCCACGGGGTGACCATGCTAAGTGAGAATGATGCCCACAACATAGTCTGAAGCATTTGTCTCGATATCAAAGGGTTGTTGCAGGCCTAGTAGTGAAAGTATTGGGGATGAGCACAAGCGTTGCTTCAAATCATTGAACGGTTGTTGTTGGTACTGACCCCACGCAAATTTTTCCTTACCACCACCCCTGGTTATTTGGCTGAGAGCCCATAAAATATGGGAGAATCCCAACACGAAACTGCAGTAGAAATTGGCAAGTTCAAAGAATCTCCCAAGATCAGTGAGTGTGGTTGGGTTTGGCCAGTCACGAATGAATTGGATCTTGGCTAGATCCACATGTACGCCATGTTGATCAACAATGTGTCCCAGGTAATGGACCTTGCCCATGCCAAAGGAGAATTTTTCCAAGTTGGCGTATAGCTTGTGTTACCGCAGGGTGTACAGAACCTGTTTAATATGCTGCAAGTGTTCGGCCCAAGTCTTACTGTAAATGAGAATGTCATCTAGATACACCACTACAAAAGTATTGATGAATGGTCGCAGGATATCGTCCATCATCCTCATGAAAGTGGTTGGATCATTTGTCAAACCAAAGGGCATGACCAACCATTCAAAAAGGCCTTCCTTTGAGTTCAAGGCAGTATTCCATAAATCTATCTGTTCTATCGGGACTTGGTGGTATCCATAATTCAGATCAATCTTACTGAAGTATTTGTCCCCCATGAGTTGATCAAGGAGGTCATCGATTCAAGGAATTGGGTACCGATTTCTGACCGTGATTTTATTCAAAGCTCGGTAATCAATGCAGATTCGCTAGGTTCCATCTTTCTTCTGTAATAGCACGATTGGGATCCCTCAAGATGATGAGATGGGATGGATGTGCCCCTTGTGGAGAAATTCTTGGATCTATCACTTGATCTCCTCATTCTCTAACAGAGAGTGATGATAGATTGTCCCATTGTGCAGCAGTGCATTGGAGGTCATATCGATGGGGTGCTTGATCTGGCAGTGCAGAGGTACCTCGTTAGGTGAGGAGAAGATATCTGAATATTCTTCCACAACCTTATCTACTTGCTTTTGTTATGTGGAGAGGTTGGTCGTAGAGACCCTGGATGTGGATGTGATCTTTTTCTCATTCTGAGAGCTATTCACGAAGAAGACAAACTTCCCTATCTAAGAGATGACCTTCCTGCATTACTTAGCAGAGATCAAGGAAATAGCACTAGGTGGGATTGCCTCGGGTATCCTGTAAAATTTCATGTTCAAAGTAATAATAACACTATGAGGCCTAGACTCATATACAACATGACGTTTCCATAAATAAGGTTGGCCCAAAAGAACATCAAAAAATTCGAGAGGAGCAACAACACACAATACCTCGTCTTTGAAGGGCTTGATGTCTATGACAGTCGTCATTGTTGGCTGACGCGGAGATTGCTTCCTTGGCGGAGCCATCCAATGGTGTAGGGTTGTGGGTGCGACGTTGTCGGCAGGGCCAACCGCTTGATGACCTCTACTGAGATGAGGTTCTTTTGGCTACTGCTATCAATGATGAAGTGGAGCGGGGTGCCTTTTACCCACATCTATGAATGGAAGAGGTGATTTCCTTCTTCTGGCTCATCTGGTTCACCGAGATGGAGCTTGGTGGTAGCAACAATGTCACTGGGTTCTGCGTCAATGATCCATCTTTCCCTTTTTGGTTCTTTCTCAGATTCAGAACCCGCATCTAATTCAGAGGCTTTCACTTCGGCCACCAATGACTTCTTTGAGCGATAGTCAATAGTGTTATGCCAAGAGATCTTATGGAATTCGCACCACTTCCCGGTATCTTTCTTTGTCTTTCCAGTGTCCTTCTTTGTTTGCAGCTTGGACTGGTTGTTCTGGTACTATCCATATTTTCTCTTTCCTTTGTTTTGTGGGTTGGGGCCTCACTTTCCGGGATTTTTCTGTGAGGGGTTCCCAGGCCCAAATTGTCGCGTCGTTTGTTTGAGCTTCTGCTCGATTTTGACGGCATATCGATTGGCCACGTCCAAGGATGAGATTTCCATAAATTCCATTTCGGTTTGGATTTACCTATGCAGAGCACCGCAATACTTGAGAACCATATGTCATTCTGAATCTTTGATACCCATCTTGGTGCGCAAGGTATGGAAGATATTTGTGAAATCTAACATTGCTTGGTATCTTTCTTGCCGTAGTGTGGTCCATTTTGTATACAAGTCATCATAACTTCCGACAGGGTAGTATTGTTCCTTAATAGCATCCATGAAGGATTCCCAGGTGGTCATGACTATAAATAATGAGGGTTCCTCTGTTTCCTTTTTCTCACAGAAAGTTTCCCACCAATATTTGACATGGGGAACGACTTTGAGGAGCACAAAAGTAATCTTTTCTCTATTCTAAAAGTTATGGATAGAAACATGCCCTTCTAGTAGATTCAACCACTTGTCTACAACATTTGCATCTATATAACCTTAAAATATAGGAATATCAAAGTTTATTTGTACCTTGAAGGGGGCGGCGCCTCCGCTCAAAGAAGATGCATTGCCTATTGGTAACCGTCGAAGGATTTGCGCGAAACTATCCGTCATCTCGTTCCTCTGTTGCGTGAGGGATTCTTAAAGAAAATTTTTAAAAGGATCTCCTTTCCTGTCATATTTATTTTCTCCTTCCATGAGAGGTCGCTTGGGCATGCGAGAATTTTTTTCCTCGAGAGAAACAAGCTCGAGACCCAACTCTTTGTACTCCGACCTGGTTGGGGACATGCATTAAGACGAAAAGGAGCAGACCACTCTAATACCACTGATCCAGATTTTATGAGAAGAATGAAATGACTACAGATTATTAACAGGTGATTAACATAAAATAACAGAGATACAATGAAACTAGTTTTCTATTCAATAAGGGAATAAGCTGAAATTGTAAAATGTAGTGGAAAACAAGCTAGCTGGAATGGTGGCGTCTTATCTCCGAGAAGAGTAGCGACGGTTGCATTCATTGGCAAGAAGATGATTACAATGAGGCTCTAAAGGAATTTTTACAATAAATAGGAATGTCAAAAACTCTATACATCCAAAAACCTAACCTTAGGAGATGAAGCACCAAAATTCACGTGGGCCTCGTTTGGGTAAGTTAGTACATCAACTTCTCGAGGTCGTAACTTTTGCATACGATCTCCGCTTTAGGCGCACGATAGCTCATTGGAAAGGTGTCGTCGAGGAGATTCATTTAAGGGGCTCAATCAGAGCCTTGGAATATCATTGAGAACCTAGATCCCAAAAAACCTTCATTTAGGCCCTCAAAATGGTCCCAGAAGTTAAAAAATGCTAAAAATAGTAAATTACCAAAATTGCCAGAAAACTATTTTGAGCTAGTTGTAAAAGGTGTGTGGCCATTGATATGCACCTGGATCAAGCTCCTAGCGAGGATATGTCCAAGAAATCCATCTTTGTTTGGATGTACCTGCGTAGAACACTCAAGTACTTCAAAACTATGTGTTTCTCAGAGTCTTTGATACCCAACTTTGAGCACAAGGTATGAAAGATGTTGGTGTACTCAGTCACCATCTAGTCTCTTTTCTGACGCAAAGTTTTCCATCTCATGTATTGGGCGTCATAGTTTCCAACATGGTATAAATTCTCCTTTCGGGAATCTACAAAGGCCGCCCAAGTGTGTTCTCTCCCAAATAGTGTAGATTCATCCGCGATGTACCTCTACCAGTAACATGGGGAAGGGATTTAAGGAGCGTGAAGGTGATCCTTCCACTGTCAAAATTTTCTTGGATAGAGTAATAATCTTCTAGAATATTCAACCATTTTTCTAGAGAATCTGCATCTATTTGGCCTTTAAATAAGGGGATATCGAAATTGACTTGTACCTTGAAGGGTGTCACACTTGCGAAATGGCTTCTTGTCGAATATTCCTCAGCTTCCAACATAGGTAGTCTTTGAAGGATATGCGCAACGTTGTCCATCATCTTGTTCCTTTATCGCATGAGGGATTCCTTGAGCAACGTGTTGAAAGGATCTCCTACTTTGTCATCTCTCTTTTCTTCCGCCATGGGAGGTCGCTTGGGCTTGCGAGAATAGTTGTTCTCAAGGGAAACTAGCTCGAGCCCAACTCTCTATACCCTAACCTCATCAGGGACCTACTCTGATACCACTGATCCAAATTATTTTGAGAACGACATGAAGACCAAAATATAATCGATATATAACAAGGAAATACACAGAGATAATGCAAAGAACACAAAAATATAGGGAAAACCAAATTTTATTAATGAATAAGAGAGAAAAACATTGCAGAACAAAAACTGGTAGAATGGGATAGCCTATCTATGAAAAGAAGGATATGTTGGCTACGCTTCATTCAAAACAAGTTTTACATCACACTCCATTGCATGCTTAAAGGGCCTCCTTCACCTCCATTATATATGAGAGATTGACAATAGAACAATTCCCATATTCAATGTGGGATAAATTGGAATAAGTTTATAAAATTCCATAGGTATGTAAAACACTAGGATTTCCCGGGTGGTCACCCATCCCATTACTACTCTAACCTGAGAACACTTAACTGTGGAGTTCTAATGGGATCGGTGCATTAACGCTATGTTGTAGGAATGTACATAAGACCACTAGGAAATCATTACACGATGTTTGTAATTAACAAATGAATATGACATTCCATTCCATTCCCCATCAAAAGGGTGAATATCATGGTTTATCAAAACCACAGGCTCAAAATGGTGATTCAATGGAAAAGGTGAATGGCCACCGAGATCCATCTGGATCACTTAAAAATGAGTTTATGAGTGCAGGGTTGAGCCCAAATGAAATCAAATGATTGTAAAAGAGATGATTGGGGACAAACCCCTTGATTTTTTTTGCATATCTCAATTTGGAATGGTCGAAATAGGAATCATATTTGTTGATCTTGGAAATTCCTCTAGAATAATTTCACCAACGTTCCAAGGAATAGGTATGAGTTGATTTTTATTTTCTCAGAAAAGGTGTGAAACTAAAATCTGTATTATCTATCTATTTCAATAATAAACAATTTATCAATTAGAGCAGAAAACCTTGATGATATTGTAATCATCCATTTTTTCAAGAATTCCTTTCCCTTTTATAAAAGTTGACGCCTCCAATGAGAGCCAAGAAGTATCTTCCCCAAATAATAGCTTCTTAAATTTAGACACAAAATTATTATATACTTCATAGAAATGGTGGCCAACCCTTAGCCTCCATAAATATTGATAGAACATGTTCATAGGGTCCACCTTTGCGTTTACCCTTCTGGAAATATTTAAACCCTTGAAAGTATGACAATAGGTGATATCAAATACCAAATAAGATGACATATAAAATTTCTTCTCAGTCTTGAAATTTGTCAATTGTGTAGTAATCTCATTTGAAATAATCTTCTCCCAGTCGAAGATTGTGTTTTCGTGAACCGTGAAATGAAATATATATAATGCCAATCGAGGAATGGTTTCTATAGAGTCTTGGCGAGCAATTCGAGCAAATAACCAAGAAATTTCTTTATTTTTATTTTTCAAAGAAATTACTTGAATCCTAGATATGTCTTCTGGCATTGATGCAGGATCCTGTAAATACTCTTGAAGAAGTTTGATTCCATTATTTTTCCATTTTAGAAATTTGTTTGCTTCTTCTCCTTTGTAAACTAGGTTTGGCTCCGACAATTTCAACATATCCCTAAATATCGAAGGTGCCAAGGAAACCAGAGAATTGGTCTACAATGGTATGAGCCTTTTGTTCTAGATGAGTTTTTTGATGCACCATGTGACGATATCTTTGCATTCAAATACCTCTGGGACGAAACCTCCGAGAACTATCCATGAAGTCCACACCTTGTTGTTTTCTTTACCCAAAATATTTGAATAGTACTAATACGACCAGGAAAAGTGATAGTTTTGGTCTTCTCTGGAAAAGAGGTTCAAGGTATCTCCACAAAACTGATGTTTTCTCATGACTAGCTTCATTGAGTCGAAGAGATTTTCTTGTAATATTACTTTGCACAATAAAATGATCTTAAGATAGATTTCTTTCGAAGAAAGCGTTAACTCAAAATAAATATGATTTTCCTTGATATAAAAACCATTAATTAATGAGCATTTCAGAAATAAACTTAGTAGTTGATTCCATAAAGATAACATTAAATGTGACTCGATAAAAGTGAAAGAAGGGACATGTGACAGTGGAGTCGGAGTGAGCGATTAGAATGGAAGGGCAAGTCCGTGATTCCGAAAGTCTGATTAGATGAAATGGCTAAGTGTTGAGATACATCAGGCGGGTTGTGAGAGGATTGAAAGCATAACATGTGATTCTATGAGTCTGTGAGTTCACGATACAAAAATAAGCTAAGTGTTGAGGAGGACTGATGTATGGGAAAAGGGAACATAATACAAGTCCAGAGTTTGGGAGTCTGCCAACCCGCGAACATGGAAAAAATGACTAAGTGTGGTAATCTTGATACAACAAAGAAAGGGAAAAGGGGATATGGAAGATTCGGGGAATAATTTTTATAAAAGGCGAAGAGAAAAGGTAAGAAAAGAAAAGGGAAGATATAAATAAAGGGGAAGAACAAATGGGATTCAACAGTTGGCCAGTTGTGATTTAACCTTCTTCAACCCGATTGATGTTTTTATGCCTCCAGGGGTAGCGTCCAATCGTAAACAATAGTGTAACAAGGTCACGCAAGTTTTCTGCGCATTCTGTGCATTGCAACTCCTTCTGGTGCTATTCTTAATAATTCTTTTCCTTAGTGTGTCACAACATTATCTGTCATCGTGCTTCTTCTATTGATATTTGGGTTGCGCACTTGATTTCCTCATGCACGTGAGCCTCCTCCAAATATATTTGTGTCACGCGGTGTAATTCTTCGGGTGCACGAGATTCTTCATGTATCTATACTTCCTCTAGCAACCTATGCATCACCCTTTTCACTTCCTCTTAGATATGTGCCTCTTCAAGAGACGTCTAAGTCATGCATTGTAGCTCTTTGCGTGATTTTTATTATTCAAGGGCTCTCTACGCATTGCAGATAAACTATTTCTACTAAGAAACATCAAACTTAGGAGGTGGATGGGGTAGCTTCCTCGTCTTACCATCTGGTTGTTGTCCTGAGCCTTCACCACGCTCAAAGTCTTCCCCAGTCTTCACCACTCCGCGGGTTACTACCAAGACGTCTACTTTCTCGTTTTTCTTCTCGTTTTTACATGGATCGGCATGCACCATGTTACAGTTGGCCTTCTTTTCCTCCCACTTCTTCAGCAAGTCAGGATAGTCCTTGGTTACATGTTCAGGACTATAAAAACATGCATAGAGCAAACACAACATAGTGAAAAATTGTGAGACATGACCAATCTCGCTGAAATTGAAACATGTGGGGGGTCTACCACCTCCTCCACCATATCCACAACAAATAAAACACCCATATCCACCTTGGGGTGCTCCTTGATATCCACCTCTTCCAGAACCATCGCACTCACCACCCTTTTTCTCTTCTTGTACTTAGAAAGCATCCCAGGCATTGTCTTGCATTAACTGAAGGGACCAACATATATTGACATCATGGCCTATCGATTTAAAAAACTCATAGAATAGGGTGTGATTCATTGTCTGATAATTTTGTAATGTGGTATAATGGGGTGGAACAGGCCCCACTTCCTACAAATATCACACCATTCTCACTGTCCAGATGGAAATAGACTCGGTGCACCTGTCACCACATAATTTGGAAGGATTGAGCACTCATCTCAACGATGCCCCTTTGAACAGAATGTAGTACACCATATTTTATCATGCACGACTTTAGTCTTGTCCATATCTTGTAGATGTATGGTTAGGTTGGCTAGTTGCGCTGAAACTACGCCAACCCAGTTGATGTTTTTGCACCTCCAAGGGTAGCCTCCAATCGCATCGTGATCTTGACTGTCTCGGCCTGAGTCGTCACCTTTTTCTGGGTGATAAGGACTCAAATATGGGGGAGAAACCCTGCAATGAACCAATCTTTGTGATGCACATCTTGGATATGGAACTTTAGCCTATCCAACAATATTTAGAACCACTAGTCATAATCCTAGACAATTTCTCCTTCTTTCTTCTTGTTCTCCTTGATTTCTGTAATGCATTGGGATTCTGACTTCAGATTTTGAAATTACCAAAGAAGATCTTGCTTGATCTCAGCTAGGGACCTCACCTGTCCTGCTGGTGCAGTATCCTTATATTTCAAGTACCATTTTAGTGCCCTATCCCTGAAGGTAGTCTCGAGTTGTGAGATTTTATCTGCGTCATCTGTAACTCTCTTTACAAACCAGATTGCTTCACAGGTGAACTAGTGATTCTTTGCATCGTCCTTACTCATCTCATGTAACACATGAAACCTCAATGTACTATCTTTATTTTCCATCTTCCAACTAGAACTAGTTCCTCCTTTTTGGCTACTAGTGGTTGGATATTTCCTCACCACTACCATTTGGGGTAAAGTATTGTTGACTTCACCTTCTTCTTCACTTGTCTCATCACTTCTTTCTTCCTCTTTTCTTTCTTCAACTCCAATATCTTCACTAACTAATGTGTTTTCTTCTTGATTAAAAATGTGAAAAGGGGGTGGTACAAAAGGGGGGTAATACCATCTTCTTCTTAAAATTATCTTTAGGTTACCCAAAGAGCTATCTACTTGCAACTACACAAGACCATCCAATAATATCAACTCATCTCCCCCACCACTATGGGAGCCCCTATATTCCTTTCCTTCTAGCGCACCAACACTTTCCTCTTCGAACTTTCTTTGAGCCTCTTTGAAAGAATCACTATATTCTATAACAAACTCAACAATGTAACATTCCTTCACTTGAGTGAACCAAAAATAAATAACCCAATTCCACTTGTTATCTAACACCTTCAAGTTATCAATCTTGGCTTGATCCCAAACTATCGATTCCACTGGTAACGCAGCTGAGTTGACTTCAACTTGTCTCTTTAACCATTCATGCAACATAAATAGAAACTTCATGAAGAAGAGCTCATGCATGTCTGAGTAAAGATATATTCATTTCCATTTTGTCGTGTTCACCCATAATACTTGCATCTCTCACAAGGAAAACTCATCTTATTTCACTTCTATCGAGTCTTGAATTTCCTCCTTAGAAGGATGCCAAATCATTTTTCTTTTCCTCGATCGATCTCAAAAAAAATTCAGGTCCAGACAATGGAACCATTTGTTGGGTTTTTTTTCACCATTTTTGGTCCACACTTGCACGCGTACCGACCTTCTTATCATTGGGGATTTTTAGACCCAGGGTTTTTCCAGATTTGTCCAACAAAAACCCCAAAGCACCGACATATCAATCCTTGACCAAGGCCGAGTAAGTTCTCACCTGAGATATAGAGAGGATCATAGAGACCATATATAGGATAACAGAGGATCACCTGAGATATAGAGAGGATCATAGAGGATTACATGAGATATAGCCAGTCCAAATTTTTAGAGTTGATCCACTTTTTTAATGTGAGTCATGTAGATATGTGTAAATGAAATATGAGTAATTTATGTAATGCACATTTTTATTTCCTCCAAAAAAGGTACTAGTGTGTAATATCTTAGGAAGTGTGTGCCTTTCATGCTTGAATGACAAACATTGAATCACCATAAATGTTTAGTTGGTTGATGTATTTTTCAGTGGCCAAGAGGAGTAAGAGATATAGGTCCATGAGTTCACTGGAATTGTTTGTGGCTTCGCCTAGTCTGCCTAAGAAAGAAAGTATATGGTTTTTGGAAATGTGAAGGACTCCTCCTTCTCCTCCTATCGAGGGGGTGCCATGGGTAGAACCATTGAAAAAGTCCCAAGGAGATTCATTGTTGATAGAAGGAGGCCTTATGGATCTAAAAACAGTGGAGGATGTGTTTTTTGGGGGGAAAGTAGAGAAAATTTTGAGGCATTGGATGGTTGTATGAGTGATGTATCCATTTTTGTCCTAAAAAATGGAGTGATTGCAAGTCAACCAAATTTCCCAACAAAAAATGAGTGGAAGGGCCTTGTACCCCTGATTATGATGTTATGTGAGCCAATTTTGTAGGGCCTCTAAAAGGTTTGAACCATTCCAATTGAAAGTTGGTCCAAACGAGCTACTGAATTCTCTCCAATTTTTTTTGTAAATGGGCACAGCAGGAAAATACGGGGGCTGAATTATTTTTCATATTTGTATAGGGCACATCGACTTGGGCCTACAAAGGATTTCTACTTTATATTTTCCCAAGTTGTGACCTTTTTCTGAAGGAGTATCCACATGAAGAGCTTCGATTTAAGAGGACTATTTAATTTATAGAGGGTTTTTTCTCACCAAGGAGGGGAATCTTGCTCGACATCTTGGAGTTGTGACAAGTAACCAAGTTTGGGAGAGTATTTCCCAGCAAGGTTGAATGACCGGATAAGTTGGTCTTCCTAGTCTGAGAGACTGGCAAAATAATTATTCAGAGAGTGAATGTAGTGATTCCATGTTGGGATCTAGTGAGATGATAAGTTTACATTTTCTCTCGTCAGTAGGTATATCATATCATGAATTTCTTGGGCCATTTTCAAACCCACCATTAAAAACAAGGGGTTGTACACTACTCTGCCTACTCTTGATAGGCTTTGGGAGTCCATATCCATGGATTACATGTATATTCTACCTTCTACCAAACATTGTAATGAATGTATATTTTTGGTAATTGATCAGTTTGTTGGACAGTTGGTTGTCATTGATTTCAACCATTATAGATTGAAGTCAACCCTTGGAGAGGTCCAAAATATGTTGGACATTTGTATGATCAAGATTGATGGTGAGTTATTTGGGTGCAATTGATGTAGTCTACATGTATCCCCAAAGGTATGGTTAAGGAACTGGAATTTGTATAAGGAATAAAGACATGAATATCAATAAATTTGTAGGTAATATTGTCATATATGGATAGTACACATTGTGTTTTTTATGGTGATATGTGGTATGCCACATGGCTCCTCACGGTTAGTGAGAAATGACCTTGTGAAGTTGGAGGACCCTCAAGAATATTCTAGAAGCCCCTAGAAGGTCAACAAAAATCAATTATTCTAGAAGCTCCTAGAAATTCATCAAGAAGTTTGCTAGTCAAAGTGGTTATAACAAGAAATTGATTATGGGTAAAGTAGTTGTAACAAAAAAA
>ML806614.1:201816-232383 GCA_009831015.1 Picea engelmannii | reverse complement strand
CGCATTTGTGTTGCAGCGTGTTTCAGCATCTGTGTTCACATTTGTGTTTGTGTTGCAGCATCTGTTCTTCATAAACAATCGATTGCCATCAATGACAACCTTGATCATCTGCGTCATTCTTGCTGTAGCCATATTTCCAACATCTTAATCATTGGATTGTATCTTCAAGACAATCTAGATATATTCATGCAATGCAAGGCCTTTAGGAGCTATTATCAAATAAGTTTGTAAATCAAATGGATAAGAAAACCAATCAGTTAACCAGAACATGCACAGGCAATATATATATGATGGGTCAACAAACTAGCCAAGGATGCTTATGATTCTTGCTTAACAGTCAAAAGTAAGATGACAGTTACCATGGGACCATTAAACATAGACAAAAGAATGATTTCAACTCATTTGCATAGATAAAGATGAAGGAGAGTCTGACAATAACAAATGAAAGAAGCTTGCAGGCTTAATATATTAAAGAAAGTGTCTTTTTACAATAACAGTGGATTATAGAACTCAAAATTGAACCCTGTGTTCATCAAATGTTCTTGGCTTTATAGCCTTTTACAAACAATTTCCAGATCCTAGATTATTGGATCGAATTTTTCCAAAAACAGAAAATCAGTAACTGGCCCAAGAAAGTAGATAAAGATCCTATAAACTAGATCAATTCAAATTCTTGACTGATCTTTATGTTCTTTAGGTTCTTGGCAGGTGTAGTGAGCTCTCCGAGGTTGTTGGATCTCATGTGATATGGGAGGAGTCGAACATGACACCTAGTGACAATCAAACAGTCTTATATCCTTGAAAATAGCTAACCGTTGTTTACCTTTCTATCTTGTAGAGCATCTCGAAAACCAAAACAAACTCTTGATAAAGATATCATTAATTATCTTCCATCGATTGGAACCATTTCTGAGGCTTTTGAACAAGGAAAACTTGGACTTGTGTAAAAACATTAGCTTTCTGCCTTATCAGTGCTTTCAGTAGCTAGAGTAGATAGAATTCAGGCCGATTAGCTACCAAAATTTCTGCTTTTGATGGCTAATGAACAATCGATATGTTCGCCTAAGCCACCGAAACCTGAGATTATCAAAATTTCAAAAATACCCTTGTCTTAGCTCAAAAATGCCTTAGGACGGGTCTTTTTAGGCTTCTGCATCTTGCTCAAAATTTGTAGGGTTACTGGTTGCCTCTGGTTCATTGCACTGAACTGCCACCTCTACAAGGGTTTCAAGAGAAGCATGTTTATGAGCCTGGTGTTTTGAAGACATGGCTTTTTTCCTCAAAGCCCTGACCTTTTTCTTCAAACCCTGAGCTACTCTCCATAAGATGTTGTAGT
Organism: Picea engelmannii; assembly: GCA_009831015.1. Classification (NCBI taxonomy): domain Eukaryota; kingdom Viridiplantae; phylum Streptophyta; class Pinopsida; order Pinales; family Pinaceae; genus Picea; species Picea engelmannii. The sequence continues at coordinate 231,047 of ML806614.1, read as the reverse complement.
TTTTTACAATCTTGTCCTTCTTTTTCTTCTCCTTTATGCTTTCATGAGATAATCTTTCCAAAGCTAAGTTGCTTTCTGCAAAGTTTTTTGAGAGAATTTCATACCTGGTTTTTATTACCCTTTCTAGCACTTCTTTCTCGGCTAGCTTCTTCTTAAGTTTCTTGATTTCTTTTGATTTACTCTGCTTCACTCATTTTCTAGATGAGGCATCTGCAATTTGTGGTTCTTGTTCTTCTTGAGGTGTAGGTGATGGAAGGTTCTCATAACTTGTGTATATATCCACAAAAACAAAATTTTCACGCCTTGTGGTAACTGAATCCTCATGCCCTGTTTCAATATGGTGCTCTTCATCCTCTGAGTTTGTGTATGGAAGATTAAGAATGTTTTTCTTCACTGGGGATTCTTTGGCCTTTTCTTCTTCACTGTTGAAATTTAATTTCTTATTAGTTTTGCCAAGCATAGAGGAAGGAGAGGGTTGATTGATTGGGGCTAGAGAGATATCTGTCCTCCTCCTCGTTCCACTTCTGGGAGTGTAAGACTTCTTGGAATGAGGACTCTTTTTGCCCTCTGGCTGAAAATCAGTCTGGAAATCATTCCAGAATAAGAAGTAATTCCACTCTTTACCTCTTCTTTGCAACATCTCACAAACCAAAAGTTTGATTAGACTAGGGTGGGATAATCTACTTGCAACTTGATTAGGTTTGGCCTTGACTTGATGAGCCATCTTGGATAAGCTTTGGTGGAGGAAATAGGGAAGATTGACTGGGTTTCTACCAGTCAAATGGTTTATAAGTTTAAAATGGTAAATCATCACCCTGTTGTATCGCCCTTCACAATTTATATAAACCATTATGGCTTTTAATAACTGCTTCCATTTCTCTTCAAGGAAAGATACAAGAATATCTTTCTTCCATATCAAACCCCTGTGTTCTGGTTTTAAATAAATCCTAAATTCAACATTCTTAATAACAGTAGTTTTAAACCATTTCTCTCCAGTCATGGGAAGCTCTGTCACTTTGGCTATGAGGGCTTCATCTATCTCAAATATATCCCAGCCGATGATTGCTTTCTTTCCATCGAAATTGAGGGCAAAGGCCTCTGCCACCTGCTGATGAGAACTCTGTAATTTTTTGCAAAAGTTGTAACACCCTGCATCCTTGAAAATTTGACATACCTCTGGGTGTGCTTCCAGGTAACCGATGTCGTTGAGCTCCTTCCTCAGGGCTGACGTTACTTTATTCATTTGCCACAATGTTTTCGCACACCTGTGATCAAAGGACCAGATTTCGGGGGAGAGTTACATTGCGTAGACTTAGCGAAAATCGACTCGACTGTGATAGAAATGAGGTAACTGGGGTGAGCTTTAGAATGTGGCACTAATTACAAGTGGTGCAGTGGAATGGTTGATGATTTGCAGCAGTCATGGAGGATAACTGAAATAAATGGAGGGTACGTAAGCACATGGCTTAATGATATAACAATCTGGAAAGATTCACTTATATCAAAGAGGGATCAACTTTCGGTCGTGGACGGTTCTTTCTCCAATATTTTCAGCGGCTTGTGCAATCATAGAAACGTCAAACCCGTTGGTTGAAACGTGTGATAGGATGTGCTGGGTCTTTCCCTGCTTCAGTGATTTCAATGGCTAAAAAGGCCGTGGATTCCTTTCTTTAAGCTTCTGGAAGATAAGGCTTTCGGTGGCTAATGAACAATTGAAATGTTCGCCTAAGCAACCAAAACTTGAGATTTGAATTAGATCAAATAAAAACTAAAAAAACTTTTATTTAAACTTTATTACATGCGTAAATCTTTAAGAGGTGAACTTTTAAAAATTTTAAAAGTACCTTTTTAAAAGACTTCCTATCACCTAAAATGAAAAATCTCAATTGATTTATTTGAGGAGATAACATTGGATCCTATTAGGGGTGAAAGCCTCCCTGTGAGGTTTTAAGAACCACAGAACCAATGCCTTTCCTGAAAAATGACAATTCAAACCTAACTACTAGTGTTTCCATTGGGCATGGAGTTATTCCGTAAAAACAAAAGCTGAAAAATAAAAATTACAATGACAAGGCTTCAAAGCCTTAGACAAAATAAAGTTTCAGAAAATGCCCATTGAATGGGCCACCAAACATTTCTTCACCTTCCAGACTTTGCAGATTGAAGGTGTTGTTGTGATGTACTTGAGTTATCATGAAAGGACCGGTCCACAAAGAGTTGAACTTGCCGTGCTTTCCTTAATCTTGTCTGAGGGCATCCCATTTCAGAATCCAGTCACCAATCTAAAAATCATCCACCTTTGCCTTTCTGTAAAAAGTGTCCTTGATCCTCTTTTGATGAGCCTGTGATTTATCCACCACCTGTTCTCTGACCTCCTGCAATTCTACCAAGTCAAGCATTCTTCTTATCATATCATTTGATTCAGTTTGTTCCTCCTGAAAAAATTTAGCCACTGGTAAAACTAGTTGAATAGGGAAAATGGCATCAGTGCCATAAACTAGTTTGAAGGGAGAAGTTCCTATGGATTTCTTGTTAGTTACTCTGTCTGCCCAAAGAGAAAACTTTAGTTTAGAATCCCAACTCTTTTGATTCTCTTCCAACAACTTTCTTATGGTTCTGATTAGACTCTTATTGGACAACTCGACAAGGCCATTACCTTGAGGGTAGTAGGGAGTAGAGTGTACCGATTGAATGCCCGTTGACTTACACATGTCAACCAATGTATCAGCTTTGAAAGTTGTTGCATTATCTGTCACTAGCCTTTTTGGGAAACTAAATCTACTCAAGATGTTCTCATAGAGAAATTTCACGACGGCCTGATGAGTGGCATTTCTAGTGGGGATTGCCTCTATCCATTTTGTAAAATAGTCAGTGGATACCAAGATCCACTTATGCTGACAAATATATGAAGGATTAATCTCGCCTATGAAATCTAAACCCCACTACCGAAAAGGACCATTCTCTACAATAGGTCTTAGGGGCAGAGATTTTAGTTGTTGTTTTCCTGTGAATCTTTGACACTTATCACAAGATTTCACAAAGGCGCACACATCTGAAAAAAGAAAAGGCCAATAATACCCAGCCCTTAAAATTTTATGAGTTGTGGTCTTCCAGTAATGATGGCCTCCAAAAATACTTGAATGAAACTGATGCATGACTTTAGTTGACTTCAGTTGACCAGCATGATCTTTCCAATACAAAATATTATTATTAATGAAAAATTTAATTGCTCTGAGCTTAAGGGCTCGGGCTTGAGTCATGGTAAGTTCAGGAGAAACCTCCAACTTATGTAAAAAATGAATAATACCTGAATACCACTCACATGAAAAAAAATGCTCGACCACCTGTTGGCTTCCATGTTTTGCTTCCACTGCTACCTCTGTCTGCAAACTTGCTGAACTTTCCCCAATGAAATTTATGTCCAAAAGATCACATTTCTCTTCTGTCAAAAGCTTGGCTAGGCCTTGGCCTTTTACCAGTTTAGTGGACTTCACTTCTATGTCTAACTCGATTAGCTTTGCGATCCATTTAGCTCTCTTTCCATCAATACCAGGCTGAGTCAAGACATCCTTCATAGAGGCTGAAGGAACATAGGCGATAACCTTTGCATGGAGGATATAAATTTTGAAAGATTTTAACGACTTAATGAGAGCATAAGCTTGTTTTTCTATAGGATCATACCTTAGTTTAGCGTCTCTGAGTGTTTTTTTGAAAAAGGCCACCGGGTGATCAAGACTTTCATCATTTTTTTGTAACAAGATTGTTGCCACCGTGTCATAGGAAGTATTGGTGCAATTATTTGCATAATATATTACCAAACATAAATTATCAATCGGGATTCGTAATCAGTAGAGTTGATGCACTATATGTTATGATAACAGATAGGTTCCTATGTTTGTTTAGTATAGATAAGAAAACCATTTAGAAACCAACACACTTTTAAAAATGACAATCTTCACACAATTAGAAAGCTCGAAAGCAAAACTCATAAACAAGCAAAAGATCTTGCCCAGATGATGGACCTGTTCATTGATGGCTCATGAAAGGAAAATATGAACTTTGATTCTATCCCCTGAAACAACTAAAATAACAAGTGAGATGCTCCAAAGCTCATGTATGGTGAAATATGGAGATCCAACCATTCCTGCATTACCACACTTTGAAACACATTCGAATAATGAAATCAAACAAAATAACATGAAATCAAAATAGCAAATGCATGAAATGAAAATCTACACTAACAATTTACAATAAGCTTACCAAGATGGATCGATGGCCCTTGTCGATGCCAACATGGAAGCTTTAGATCAACAGATGATAACTTTGAAGAGAGACAAAATCACTGAATCCAAACTTGCATTAATCTTCAACAGGTAGGTTTACAAAAGGAGTCTCTTCATGAATCCAATCTACATCATAACAATTCTCCTCAAGAACCTATCTCATAACAATTCCCTTAATCTACATAATAATGAATCCTCTTTTCAATCTACATAATAATGATTCTCATCCTCTCTACATAATACTAATTCTCCTCCCCCTTCATGAAGAGAAGGCACTCTCTTGTATACATGAGATCTTTGAAAAGGAGATAAACATCTCATAATTACAGATCCACTTTTTTCTCAACCCATTTCCCTTTATTACAAAATATAATCCCTTCAAATCCTCACATATATCTCTCATATATCTTGGATAAGATATGACAACCAAATATCCATGATCTTCTCCTTGGGTTAGGATTGAATTATCTTCTCAAATCTTGAAATGGTGGAGGAAGTATTCGAGAAGTCTTTTGAATTAATCCTTCACATATTCCTACACATGATAAATCTCACACATTTTTGAGATATATGAAAACATGTCAATTTTCTAATATTTAATCACAAATTCCCTTTTAATACTAAAATAAATGATTTGGAAAATAATANNGTTAAACCCATATTTAATTATGAAATGGTATTAATGAATGGTTTATAGAGCGATGAAATGTGAATAATGATGAAGGGAAAGGTGGATGGAAATACGACATTTCTGAGACTCAACATACCCCCCAACTGAACTTGTTGCATGTCCTCATGCAACTGTGCATGGATCTTCTCAAGAAATTTTGGCATCTAAATTTTGGCTTTGAGTGATGATAATGAATATTTCCAGGATGGGATTTACATGAGTAACAGCTGAAATTTTCTTATGGTTGGTTCTTGTGTGACAACCATGAATGTAGAGAATGTTGGTTCTTGTGTAAACAACATTCATTTTGTTATTTGTTCTCTTGTTGTTATGATAATAAAATGCTGGTCCTTGTGTAAACAACAATCATTTCATTATTTGTTATGTTGTTGTTATGATAATAATTTACCCATTTTCTTGTTGGAATACATCACTGAGTATAAGAAATCCCTTTTTACAAATTTGTGAATCATGCCAATATGTAAATCAATGCTTATGAAGCAAAGTGAAACAGAGTATCGTTGGAAAAAAAAAATGTTGGTAAATGGTAAATGAGACGAAAAATGGACTGGTGGTGGAAAAATGGAGTGATGATAGCGAATATAGTCCCCCCCCACAACTGAATTGGTTTCATGTCCTCATGCAACGTGACATGAGTCATAGAAGTGAAAAGGAAAGGGAGCATGGTGAGGGATTTTTCCAAATTCATTCACTCTAGCATGTAAGGAATTGCATGATTAAAGAGTAGAAAACAACATACCTCCACTTACCCAAAATGTTGATGAAATATTCAATAGGAATACGGCTGATGCGGCTATTGGAGCATGGAATATGTCACTGCTACATGATCATGTGAAAGTTGAATGCTACTGTAGCTTCGACTGTTGTAACCACTGGATCAGAGAACGTGACATGGAGGAATCTGAACTGCTAATGATGAATCATGGAAAAGAGGAAGAATGAAAGTGAAAATGTAGTAATCTCATATAGCCGAAGTCATGTTGTTGTAACTGTTGAGGATTCATGGAAAAGTGTATAGTCTTCACCTGCTGCGAAACCCAATGGTACAATTCTAGTCATGCGAATGAATGTGTCGATGTCGAGCATGAAGAGAAGTCATTAGATTACCGACCATTGATGAATGTCGTTAACCAATGTGAAGCAACTCATCATTGATGTCAATGAGTGCCAAGGTACCTGAGTACATATTGCGAAGTGCGAATGAATGAGCTGATGTCGAGCCACTTGCAAGATCTGACGATCAAGGGACATTGATGTATTCCCATGATTGTCAGCGAGAGAACTTGCCATTAAGGCATGCAATCCTCTAGGTACTCAAATGGACTCTAGTCTATATCCCAGATAAGGTGTTGAGGTCGATGGGGCAAGACTTGTTGAAAGGTGGGCCTTAAGGAATCCCACATCAGTCAACGTGATTTTTTACAAAATGATTGGTAGGATTATAGATGAAAAGATATCGGAAGCAATAGTATGTATGAAAAACAAAGTAGGGTAATGTAGTCGTCAAAAAGGGAACTGAATGGTTTTATTTGCAAAGAAAAATGAATGGAAAATAGGAAAGAGATGTATGCGACTCAGAAAGATAGGAGTGTGCAAAGTCATGAAGGATAAGGTGATGGAAAGTGGGCTTCATGACATGGATGATGAATAATCTTGGAAGGAGAAAGGTAAGTGTTCATGTCATGGCGTAATTGGTTTTCTGAAAGATGGCAGTGTAGCGACAAACGTCATGACATGTGCGATGAAAAATTTAGCTCCTTCAATCTTTTCACAAGCATGCTTTTCTAAAGAGTTTTGTGATTCTTGGAAATCACTTCATCATGAGATGAGACCAAATGTGAACCTGAAAAAGCTTAGTACCAATTCCTGCACAAAAACTCGTGAGAAGTTTGAAAAACATAATCATGGAGAAATAAGTACGAATGCGGCAAAAGAAAAGAAATAAAATGTGTTCTTATACCTGTTGTTGCACGCTTATTCCAGTTTTGATTGTTGTTTGAAGTGATTCAAGAAAAACACATTAGCGTTAATAATATTGTTTTTCAGGAATTAGAGAATGTCCATTTGTAATATTTTGATTTTTATAAAAAAAATTATGTATTTTGCAATGTTTTGATTTTTCTAATTTTGATTTTTATAATGTTTTTTTCTGTTGTGGTTTTATAATTTTTATGGTTTTTTTTTATTCTGATAATACACACCAAAAGAAAATGCAAAAGATAAAAACAAAACACTCGAAATTAAATTCGGATCTGCATTCCATGGCATTGTTTGCAAAACATTTTAATAACAATATTGTCTCGACGTTATCAAATCTTTAGTTTCTTGATGATCCATGTCACTAAAGTTATGAAAGTTTAAATATGATGCTTAGATCTACTATCAAACTCAAGCAATTGGAAGTTGGGTCAGAGTATGATTCTCGTTGATTTGTTGTATTAATCTCAATTGCTTTTCTGCATGATCGAACCTGTACATCGTTAGATATAATTGAATATTCAATTCTAGCATTCCTAAGCATCAAGTAACAACAATCAAACAAACGATTCTGACATCAAAAAAATTAGTGTAATGAAGCATTGTGTCTAATAGAGACATTTTGTGAGCATGAAAAAAATAAGAATCAACTTTCTGCATAAAATCCAATAGAGGCACAAGAATCGACATAAGGATCATGGCCAGTTTCCAATTTCTTTATGATGCAAAATACCTTGCAAGCCAAACCATTTCTTCTAAGACATGATCTCAATGTGCTATTGACTGTAATGATAGTGTACTGCACCCTCGCTATTGTGTTGAAGTTGCTACAGAAATACTCCATCTGCAGACGCAAAACTCATGAAAATTCATCATTCATTGCATAATCAAGTGCATTGTGGGCCACGTGGCAGATGTATTTATAAGTCTAGATACACAAATGGAATTCGTCCAATACTCTAGAGGACAACACCTCTCACAAATACAAAATATTTCCTCCAAACTCACTTGTTTTTGTAACCTCAACTGATTCAGCATATATGCACCAACCAATAAAAGTCAAACACATCTAGCTAAATTATTTTGTGAAATCCATCAGCCTGCAGAAAAGGCACGATCATGCAGTAAACAATAAAACAATCCGAGCATAATTGAGTTCCAAAAAAAACTCCTCATTACAACTCTTTAGTCTTGTCAAATGAACTTCATTCCCTTGATTCTTAGATGCCTTGATACCAAATACTGGACTAACGCATATATAATGCCTAACAATGCCAAAACTTTAATAGTCATTATATTAGCCATCACGACTGAAGGAAAATTGAGAGGCATGATCATTAACAATATTAGATCTGACTGTCTTGCATAATCCCACATAAAGCGATTGAAAATCGTGTGATTAGGAAATGTTAGCATCAATAAAGCTGCATTTTTTTTTACAGCAAAGAACCAACCTATACCTCCAACATTAAGTCCCCAAGAAGAATATCCATGCCATACTTCATCCCACAGTCTGTATATGGAAGATGCTACTAAATATAAAGAGAGAACTGCAGTCAAAGGAAAGTATCGTTGTCTATCTCCAAAACTTGTAAAAAGTTAGAGTCCTGGTTGAGCAGCAGCAATATTGGTACCAGAATAAAAATTTCCCTATCAAAGCCCCCAGTCAAATGGACATTCAGAATCAAGGAGATCAAGAAACACAACATAGTCACAACATTTCCAACTGAAGGCATCCATGCCCCTTCTTCAACTAGCTTCTTTACCGTAAAAGAAGATGCCACCGATGCTCGACATTGTTGAAGTAGATGATACTTTGGAACAAAACCTGAGCTCTTAGTTGATATATTTTTCACTCTTCCTTTCTCCAAAGATTTATCTCTCATCAATGATGCCAACTCAATATTTATTTCCAAATCTATCAGCGTGAAAATTGCCGCATACAATCCCAACAAAGATATTCAAGCCCCTTCAAGGGTTAACAGAGAAACAAACCTCTCATCTTCTCCATTTTCTGCATTAATTAACCTCAAATGACCTTCCAACAAATACATAATAGGTAGAAGTGCAACAAGGAGTGAAAACACCCAGGGTAAAAACCTCTGGCTTGATGTCGAAGGAAAGTGTGTAAAGACCACAAAGACAGATGCAGACGTCATAGCTCCAACAAGTAAGGCATGTAAAATGGGAGTTTGACTAAAGAACTCAGCATAGATGTAGATACCAAACGTGATCCCAACACCCATAGCATATAGTAGCCTAATCTCTACAATGTACTGCACCGAAATAGTTTTGGTAAATGCAGCCAATGAAACAATAATGGTTGTGATAAGTAACCACGATGGCCAGGACAGTTTCTTTGCCACTAAACCATAGATGGAAATATCATCCATAGACTGCTCAGGTATGTGCATCAATTTCGACTGAAATGACCATGTCTCTGGCATTGGAGGCTGCATAAATATAAGCAAAACACCAACATCCACCACCAGAAGTAGCACACTCTTTACTAACCGAATGTGGGAGAAATGTCGTGCGACAATCGGAACACATGCTAGTCCTGATAATAGTACAATAAATCCCAAAAGAAAACCATCTGATGGAGGTCTTCCATTCCACCACTGGAGCGCTTCAAAGATTGTTAATCGATAGAGCCAGACAGATATAGTAACAACAACAACATGTGAAAAACCTTGCCATAGTTTCATTCTTGAAGCTGCCTTACACTGGAATCCTATGATTTTCGTCATAAGATTTGCCTTCTGTTGAGCCCATAGATCAAGGAGTTAGAAGCCGCTTTATCGAGAACAAAGATCAAGGAGCGTTCCTACAATTCCCAATTTCTTCACTCGTCCATAATTCTATGATGGTGCGGATCTTCACATTAAACTAAGGAAGTATAAATCATAATAAACTTTCGAGGAATATAAAGCATGATGGGTGGAAAAGATACAATTGGATTGACCAGTACATTAATCCCTGGGTTCTACCACCATTTCCTAGGCTAGCAGGGTTCAGACTCTGACACTCAGGGAGTGATCCAGCAGCGAAGAATGCCATAAGCTATGATAAAAAAAAAATAATAATACAGGGTTTTCAATAGCATGAAGTCGTGCCTCTTTAAAGAAAATCATCAGGATTGTGATTTCATGGGATTGGAATCCCAAATATCTTGCATGATGATTTGCACGACAAGATGAAGCAGTTAAAACTACTGCTAACTATGTGCATGGCCGAGATCTTCGTGCTACATACCAAATGGTCAGTTTTTTTTCTTTTTTTAATAATAAGATTAGCGCCCTGGTGTTGTGACATCACATTAATGAGCTTGATTATAGATCTATTTTAACCTGGGTTTTATTAAACAAGGCAACGAATAAAAATAGAAGGACGACTGTCGGAGCTTCAACAACGCTGAGCACGAATTCTGCTAACTATGTGCATGGATGAGATCTCCGTACTACCTACCCTTTTGGTTTGTTTCACCTAAAACGCATGGGATTTTCCTCTATTGTAGATTAACAACTTCGAAAATCGCTTCAAATACAATTCGAATAGAACCTCACCCCATCCTCACATAAATTGACGTGAAGGAGCACATTTCAGTTAGCTTTCTGCAGGTATAAAGTGATCATTTATATGTAGCGAGGAGGCTTATTGTTGCCAACAGTGTAATTATAGAGGAGACACATGAGCTTAGGAAGAGTAAAGGCCTTTGGCCATTTTCTTTTCCAATTGTTGAACATGATTCATGGACTCCGCTTTCCTTTCTAGGAATTCGTCAATATCTATCTCATCCTGCTCTTCGTCGCCCATGTCGCATGGCGGGGAAGGATTGGCAGTGGTGATCATTGAATCCTTCATACACTCTTTCTGTGCTTCAGTCTCGGCATACCAAACAATTGTGTCCGACCAGCACTCCACGGCATTTTTCGGAATAGATGGCTTATATTTGAACAACTTCAAATACTCGTTTAGAATGTGGAACATCTAATCATATACATTTGACATTTTTGATTCGTTCAGAATAAATTCTCTGGCTGCCTCTCCAATCTCTTTTGCCTTATTTGTATGATTGTTTCCCTAGTTAACAACGAACTGGATGGAGTTGCACTTTTTATCTGCTCTTACGGGCCAATAATGGTATTGGGGAAACAGGCCTCTCATAAAGAATTCATAGAATTGTGGTGTTATCAACAGAGTTGGCGAGTCACGCGCCAAATTATTTTTCTCATCTCTGTAATCCAATCCTGAACATAAAGACGACCATTCCAGTTGTGCTTGTTCTTCAACCATCCGTATTGTTTTTGGATTTATATACATGTGTGATACCTTTCAACACATCATCCTCTTTACATTCATTCTCCTCCAGTTGTTGTCAATGCTTACAGTCATTTTCCTCTAGTTGTTGTTAATGCTTATAGTCATTTTCCTCCAGTTGTTGTCAATGCTTATGACACAGTTTTATTGCACAACATTAACACATTCTACACCTAAAATTCAAATTAAAAAAAAAAAAAAAACTAACAACTCACTTTTTTACTCTAATCACCTAGTACTAAAAGTTTTGTTTTATTATTATTATTATTTTTCAATTACTATTCATATATATTTTTTATTTCTATAAAATTAAAAAAAAAAAATCCTAATTTAACCTAAAAGTTTTTTTTTATTTTTTATTTTGTTTGTGTTATGTCTCTTTTTTTCTAATTGCATTATTCTTAAAAAGAAAACAAATTCAAATAAAATTAAAGACAATAGATTTATTAGCAAATGGAGACAAAATGAATTGCAAATTGAAGATGAAAATTTGATTAAGTATGTTTGCAAATCATCAATTTATTCATTCCTGAAAATGATTTTAGTCATCCTACTTTCTGATCCTCACAATTGCACGAAGCATGGAGGAGAGCATACTTATTGAAAACATAAAACTAAAATTGATATGTTTTATTCCTTTGAACCTACCTACTCTACTTCTAATTGGAAGTTAGAAATTGATTAAGTGTAGTCAAAGATCCAATGTAACCATAAGCGCAACAGTAATAAGAATATGTTCATTGTGAATTTCGCAAACGATAATTGAAAATAGACGTAAACGTGTGAAATTGACGATTGAAATTGTAAATTAATAAAATAAAAAGAAAAATTGAATGGATCTAACCTGGTACCTGCTTGAAACCATCATTCAATAATGCTTTCGTAGGCATAGTTTTCACTCCTTAGATCATGTCGTAACTCCTTGTTGTCCTCCTCGATCTCCTGCTCACATAATTGTTCGTCATTGAATATGAAAACTTCTTCATATGTTGATTCCTCGTTTGTTGTTGGAGGAGTAATTAAGCCCTCGGCTACTGTCAAGATATCCTCTTTGTGAGAAGAGGAGATCCTGACTTTTGCAAGGATCTGAGTGAGTTGTTCCAAGCTTACACTCATTGTTAAACCATATCGAAAAAGGAGATCGATTTATCATCAAAGATTTGAATTTTAAACTAAGAAATGAAAACTATTTGTAAAAACAAAAAATGCCAAACTTGAACTCCTTGCGTTACTGAGACCCTGCTGTCACCAGGTTATCTATTCACACAGTTAGCCCATAAAGAATAAAAACTAAATTTGCATAAATAAAAACACACTTTTGCATCAAAGGAAGAGACGACCTAACTTTGGAGCAACCCCACTAAAGTGGATGCGCAGGTTCTTACCTCTCGTCTTACTGTCTTCTCTCCACCCTTGGGTCATCCATAAAACCAATCATTAAAACAATATAATTCAAATACTACCTATTACCATTTACAACTCCCCGACAATGGCGCCAAAATGTTGGTGCAATTATTTGCATAATATATTACCAAACATAAATTATCAACCAGGATTCGTAATCAGTAGAGTTGATGCACTATATGTGCCGATAACATATAGGTTCCTATGTATGCTTAGTATAGATAATAAAACCATTTAGAAACCAACACACTTTTAAAAATGACAACCTTCACACAATTCGAAAGATGGAAAGAAAAACTCATAAACAAGAAAAAGATCTTGTCTAGGTGATGGGCCTGTTCATTGATGGCTCATGAAAGGAAAATATGGACTTTAATTATATGCCCTGAAACAACTAAACTAACAAGTGGGATGCTCCATTAAAGCTCATGTATGGTGAAATATGAAGATCCAACTGTACCTGCATTGCCACACTTTGAAACACATTTGAATAGTGAAATCAAACAAAATAACATGAAATCAAAATAACAGATACATGAAATGAAAATCTACACTAACAATTTACAATAAGCTTACCAAGTTGGATCGGTGGCCCCTGCCGATGCCAACATGGAAGCTTTAGATCAACAAATGATAACTTCGAAGAGAGACAAAATCACTGAATCCAAACTTGCATTAATCTTCAACAAGTAGGTTTACAAAAGGAGTCTCTTCATGAATCCAATCTACATCATAACAATTCTCCTCAAGAACCTATCTCATAACAATTCCCTTAATCTACATAATAATGAATCCTCTTTTCAATCTACATAATAATGATTCTCATCCTCTCTACATAATACTAATTCTCCTCCCCCTTCATGATGAGAAGGCACTCTCTTTTATACATGATATCTTTGAAAAGGAGATAAACATCTCATAATTACAGATCCACTTTTTTCTCAACCCATTTCCCTTTATTACAAAATATAATCCCTTCAAATCCTCACACATATCTCTCATATATCTTGGATAAGATATGAAAACCAAATCTCCATGATCTTCTCCTTGGATTAGGATTGAATTATCTTCTCAAATATTGAAATGGTGGAGGAAGAATTCGAGAAGTCTTTTGAATTAATCCTTCACATACTCCTACACATGATAAATCTCACACATTTTTGAGATATATGAAAACATGTCAATTTTCTAATATTTAATCACAAATTCCCTTTTAATACTAAAATAAATGATTTGGAAAATAATAGGGTTAAAACCATATTTAATTATGAAATGGTATTAATGAATGGTTTATAGAACGATGAAATGTGAATAATGATGAAGGGAAAGGTGGATGGAAATACGACATTTCTGAGACTCAACAGGAAGCAAAGGAGAAAATATATAAGTTCTTGGTGTAATCCAGACTAATTAGAGTGGGGGATTCCATGATAGCCTGTTTGATATCCTGAAATGAACTTCTTGCATGGTCTATCCACTTTATCTCATATCCCTTTTTTAGCATAGAAGTTATGTGTTTCACTAACTCAGTGAAATTTGGAATAAATCTTCTGAAAAAAATTATCTTACCAAGTAGATATTGGATATCCTTCTTTGACCTTGGTATGGACAAATTCTGAACTACTTCCACCCGAGATAGATCAGTTTTCACTCCCTCTTCTTAAACGATGTGGCCTAGGATCTTTCTCTTCTTGAGAGAAAATTGAGATTTTTTGGGGTTCAACAAAATCCTGAACTGCCTGCATTTCAAAAATACTCTTTTTAGATGCTTCAGATGCTCTTCATGACTGCCAGAATAAACTGTGATGTCATCAAGATAAATGAGGACAAACTTGTCCTTTTCTCCCACAAAATCTATGTCCATGACCCTCTGAAATGTGGCCCCGTCATTCATTAGCCTGAATGGCATCTTGGCATACATGAAGGTACCCCAAGGAGTAGTAAAGGAAGTTTTGTCTGGGTCATCAAGATGTACAAAAATCTAGTTATAGCCTGAGAAGCCATCTAGGAAAGACATGATAGTGGCCCCTGAAATTCTTTGCAGCAAATGTTCCATCTTGGGTAGGGGATAGTTGTCTTTCTTTGAGCATTTATTTAGGTTTCTAAAGTCAACACATAACCTGATCTCACCATTTTTCTTTCTCACTATCACTAGATTTGCAATCCATTTAGAGTATCTTAAAGGAATTATAATTTTGGCCTCAAAGAGATTTTTGATTTCTCTTTCAATTACAGGCAATAGGAGAGGAATGATAGGTATCAGTTTTTGTTTGAAAGGGATGGTGTCTTTCTCAAGGGGAATCTTATGTTGAATGACCTCAGGATCATAGGTTTTTAGATCACTGTATTTCTAGGCAAAAATATTAGCAAATTCCTTCATAATGTTGCAATATTCAAACCTCTGATCAGTGGTTAATTCAGTGGATAGATTTATGGATTTAGGATGATTTTGGATTCCTATATTGTGCTCATGGACAACAGGATATTTATCCTTCCTATCATGTTTGTAGGGTACATCGTTATGATCGAAAAGATTCTCAAGAGGCACCAAACCCCGAGGTATATAATTGTTGGGCAGCTGAACGATATCATGTTGACCCATTTTATTTTTAACTTAGGCTTCTTGGATTCCTCTTCATTTTGATTTTTATGGTCAATATGAATATCATAAAATTCATCTACCAACTGGAGAAATCTACTAAGCTCATCATCATCTTCAAAAAATTTCCAATATTTGATATTTTCAGGCAGGGATGGTCTATATTTGACTTGGATTTCATAATTTAGTCTGGGAGTCATGGGAGGAATAAACATACTGGCTAAGACATCAAGGGAATCAGTAAGATGATTCATATCTCTGGGTACATAAGAAATGTCAAAAATGGAAAAAGAGCCCATGATTTTCCATACCTCATCCCTGTAGGCTTTCAATCTGACATGTTTTACTTGGAAAGTACTGTTCACTTGTTGTATGATGAGATCTACATCTCCAAACACTTTTAGTCCTTTAATTCCCATCTCCTTGGCAAAATTTAATCCCAATAGAAAATCCTCATACTCTTCTATATTGTTAGTAGTTTTGAAATCAAACTTAAAAGACAAATGCATAACCTCTTTTGTAGGAGAAATCAAAACTACACCTGCACATGATGAGTCTTTGGTACTGGCACCATCAAAGAACATGGTCCACATGGGAGTGCTCTCTCCATCAGTCTGCTGATAAGTAGGCTTTGTGAGCTACAAAGGAGCTGGCTGAGAATCATCTATTTGAAGAATACATGATCCAAACTCTGTGTCTAAAGCATAAATGGGATGGTTTACATAATTGTTTCCATCACTAATGATGTAGGCAAGCTGATTTTCTCTATAAAATCTCTTTAGCTCTCCTCCAAACATCGGGATTATGGCATACAAAAGATCCATCTGCAAGGTACCCCCCAACCTTTTTCTCCATGAAAGTGAGAAGAGGAGGCAGAACTTGGTTGGGATATCAGCCACTACAACATCCATTACCATACTTCTCATGGGCAACTGCGAAAGGTTTATAACAAGGTCTTTTATGAGGTCGAGGCATCTAACTTTCCTAGATTCGAAAGAGAAGAGATCATGATAAGGTTTTGTGACATCAAGCCCAAGTTCATCCATCACTTATTTAGGCATAAGATTGTGTGACGCTCCCGAGTCAAGCAAGCAGTTGTGAAGGATCTTGTCATGGATATTTAGGGATATGTAGAAGGGTGGACAAGAGTCATCTCAATCTTCTACCATTACTCCTATAGTCATTGTGGGCTTGTCATCTTGAAGGTTTATGTAATCAGTAGCTAGAGGAGTCTTTGGTTGAAGGGACTTCAGGATAGCAGACTTGAAAATGTCATTCTTCATAAGTTCATTCAATGGCATAGGTATTTTACTTTTTGAATTTCTGATTCGAAATTAAAAGAGTATGGTAATCTATCGGAAGGTTTTACCTCGTTAGGAGGAGCTATGAGGGTGACTTGTTCTTTGGCTTGGGGCTACAATTGCTTCTACTGTTGTTTTGCAGGAGTGGAAGTCTACTTTACAGGAGTTGCAGGTTGCTTGGCAGCAACTTCTTTCTTTTTCCCGGGAGCAGCAAGCAATGGCTTTGGAGCAGCAGTCTTAGATCTTAAATTGTAACTTGGTTGATCATCTGTCTAATAAAAATATTCTTCAATGCTTTCTTCATGAATCTGCTCGTCAATCTGGGCTTCCTCATAATCTACTTGTGTCAAAAAGGAGGAATCATTTTCATCCCCAAAGAATTTGATGTCATCTTCTTATTCAACTTCATCATGAGATAACTCTTGTTCTTCTTCTAGCATTGCATTTTGGAAGGGGGGGCTGATTCTTTGGTCATCAACTGCATTCTTGTCTCTCTGAAGGATCTAGACCTGCTGGTTGTTCCTTCTGTAAGGGAATGCATTGGGATTCCTGGGAGCATAAGCATTAGGCTCTTTACTTCTTGATGGTTGTTGACTCTGAATTTTTAGTTTTGACATTTCCGAGGTCAAGCTATCCAACATCTTGGCCATCTTTTCCATTTTGGTATTTGAATAAGAAGGAGGATCAGCAGATGACTTCTTTCTCTCAAATTTTCCTTTAAGTTTATGAGATGCCATAATGTTAGATTCAACCTCAAGAGAAACATCTTGCATTAAAGAAAGTGTGGCTGATATTCTTTCTCTAAGGATTAAGAAAAATTATGGATCAAAGGTGGAAGAGTAAGTGATCTTTGTTGATGCATCAGTCAGCTTGATCTCTGTAGGAATCTTGTCGAACATCTTATTAAATATTTTGGTGAAGTTTGAGACCGACTCCCCATTTTCTCTTCTTAGATTTCCGAATTCAAAAATATAATACAAGAGATCTCTTCTTTCTCCCCAGTGTTTCAAAAATACCTCGTCTAACTGTTCAATGACTACCACTGAATTTGCTTGCAGTTCCTTGAACCACTTCCTGGCTTGGCCATCCAAGCTCTACACAAAAATTCTGGTCTAGACATCTTCCTCTGAAATGTTAATGTTCTTAGCATAAGCATAGAAAGATTCTATATGTTCTTTAGTAGTATAATCCCCGGATCCGGTCAAATTCGACATATATTTCTTATAATCTCTTGTCGGCATGGCTGATAGGGGATTGGGCAACACAAGAGGGCCATACCTGTTGGCTAAGATTTGTTCCATTTTTGTCAAAGGGACAACCATGGAAATCTTGGGGGTTGATGCAGAGGAAGAAGCTTCTAAAGATGATGGTTGAGATGGGATAGGTGAGACTATGGATAATGGTTGTCTGACTTCACTGAGGAAAGAAGGAGAAGCACTGGTAGGATGACTACCTTGGGAAAAATTTCCTAAATAAGGTGGAAAATAAGAAGCTCTGTAAAACTGACCGAGCATAAGGCTAATTGTTCTTCGCCCTTAGAGGAAAGATCTTGTAAAATATCTTCAAGAATGGGTAGACTAGTATGAGTATGGAAAAAACCCTCTATAGGCTTAGTTGGTGAAGAATTCAAAGAAGAGGAAGAGTCCTTTTCTTGGAGGGATTCTACAACTTCTTCTCTTAAATTGGATATGGTAACATGCTTAGAAATAGAATCTATAACATCAGAGGAAATTGAAGGCTCATCACCCTTCAATCTTTCTGACACAATCTCAATTTTCTGAGAACTAGAAGTTTCAACAGAAGGGGATTCGACAAGAGGTTATTTAGATACAATAGAAGAAGTGTTTCTTGAAATACCTGGATTAGATTCTCTTGCAAATCTGGAAGTTTGTCTTTCCAAATATTTTCCACTTCTGATGATCTTCTCAGGATATGGAACTGGTGTTGCCAATGGTCTTTCTTGGTTTTCCCTAGTATGAGCCCTTCTCGGAGCCACTTCATTCCAATGGAGTCACCAGATAGATGGTTACAACCCAAAATGTGTCCAAACTTTGTCTATCATCAAAGTTGGATATTTTCGTCTCCCAAGAAAGATGAGATTCAATCTCCTTTCCCCGACAATGGAGCCAATTTGTTATCACTCCAGGAAACTCTCCTAGGTTGTATCTCAGAGATGTCAGGTAACTTAACCTTTTTGTAACTATTTTCTCAATAATGGGTGTGGGTTTGGATCAAGATGAATATCTTAATAACTGGATTGTATCTTCAAGACAGTCTATCTATATTCATGCAATACAAGGCCTTCGGGAGCTATTATCAGATAAGTTTGTAAATCAAATGGATAAGAAAACCAATCAATTAACCAGAACATAAACAAGCAATATATATATGATGGGTCAACAAACTATCCAAGGATGCTTATGATTCTTTCTTAACAGTCAAAGGTAAGATGACAGCTACCATGGGACCATTAAACATAGACATAAGAATGATTTCAACTCATATGCATAGACAAAGATGAAGGAGATTCTAACAAAAACAAATGAAAGAAGCGTGCAAGCTTAATATATTAAAGAAAGTGTCTTTTTACAATAACAATGGATTATAGAAATCAAAATTGAACCTTGTGTTCATCAAATGTTCTTGGCTTTATAGCCTTTTATAAACAGCTTCAAGATCCTAGATTACTACATCAAATTTTGCTAAAAATAGGAAATCAATAACTGGCCCAAGAAAGTAGATAAAGATCCTATAAACTAGATCAATTCAAATTCTCGACTGATCTTTATGTTCTTTAGGTTCTTGGAAGGTGTAGTGAGCCTTCTGAGGCTGTTGGATCTCATGTGATATGGGAGGAGTCGAACATGAAACCTGGTGACAGTCAAACAGTCTTATATCCTTGAAAATAGTTAATCGTTGTTTACCTTTCTGTCTTGTAGAGCATCTCCAAAACCAAAACAAACTCTTGATAAATATGTCATTAATTATCTTCCATCGATTGGAACCATTTATGAGGCTTTTGAACAAGGAAAACTTGGACCTGTGTAAAAACATTAGATTTATGCCTTATCAGTGCTTTCAGTAGCTAGAGTAGATAGAATTCAGGCCGATTAGCTACCGAAAGTTCTGCTTTCGGTGGATAATGAACAATCGATATGTTCGCCTAAGCCACCGAAACCTGAGATTATCAAAATTTCAAAAATACCCTTGTCTTAGCTCAAAAATGCCTTAGGATGGATCTTTTTAGGCTTATGAATCTTGCTCAAAATTTGTAGGGTTACTGGCTGCCTCTAGTTCATTGCACTGAACTGCCACCTCTGCAAGGGTTTCAAGAGAAGCATGTGTCTGAGCCTGGTGTTTTGAAGACATGGATTTTTTCCTCAAAGCCCTGACCTTTTTATTCAAACCCTAAGTTACTCTCCATAAGCTGTTGTAGTTTTTTACAATCTTGTCCTTCTTTTTCTTCTCCTTTATTCTTTCATGAGCTAATCTTTCCAAAGCTGAGTTGCTTTCTGCAAATTTTTTTGAGAGATTTTCATACCTTGTTTTTATTACCCTTTCTAACACTTCTTGCTCGGCTAGCTTCTTCTTAAGTTTCTAGATTTCTTTTGATTTACTCTGCTTCACTCGTTTTCTAGATGAGGCATCTGCAATTTGTGGTTATTGTTCTTATTGAGGTGTAGGTGATGGAAGGTTCTCATAACTTGTTGTGTATATATCCACAAAAAATAGAATTTTCACGCCCTGTGGTAACTGAATCCTCATGCCCTGTTTCAATCTGGTGCTCTTCATCCTCTGAGTTTGTGTAAGGAAGATTAAGAATGTTTTTCTTCACTGGGGATTCTTTGGCCTTTTCTTCTTCACTGTTGAAATTTAATTTCTTCTTAGTTTTGCCAAGCTTAGAGGAAGGAGAGGGTTTATTGACTGGGGCTGGAGAGATAGCTCTCCTCCTCCTCTTTCCACTTTTGGGAGTGGAAGAATTCTTGGAATGAGGAATCTTTTTTCCCTTTGGCTGAAACTCAGTCTGGAAATCATTCCAGAATAAGAAGTAATTCCACTCTTTACCTCTTCTTTGCAACAACTCACAAACCAAAAGTTTGATTAGACCATGGTGGGATAATCTACCTGCAACTTGATTGGGTTTGGCCTTGGCTTGATGAGCCATCTTGGATAAGATTTGGTGGAGAAAATAGGGCATATTGAGTGGGTTTCTACCAGTCAAATGGTTTGTAAGTTTAAAATGGTAAATCATCACCCTATTGTATCACCCTTCACAAGTTATATAAACCATTATGGCTCTTAATAATTGCTGCCATTTCTCTTCAAGGAAAGATACAGGAATATCTTTCTTCCATATCAAACCCCTGTGTTCTGGTTTTAAATAAGTCATGAATTCAACATTCTTAATAACAGTAGTTTTAAACCATTTCTCTCTAGTCGTGGGAAGCTCTGTCACTTTGGCTATGAGGGCTTCATCTATCTCGAATTCATCCCAGCCAATGATTGCTTTCTTTCCATCGAAATTGAGGGCAAAGGCCTCTGCCACCTGTTGATGAGAACTCTGTAATTTTTTGCAAAACTTGTAACAACCTGCATCCTTGAACATTTGACATACCTCCGGGTGTGCTTCCAGGTAACCGATGTTGTTGAGCTCCTTCCTCAAGTTTGAGGTTCCTTTCTTCATTTTCCACAATGTTTTCGCACACCTGTGATCGAAGGAGCACATTTCAGAGGAGAGTTAGTGAAAATCGGATCGGATGTGATAGAATTGAGGTAACTGGGGTGAGCTTTAGAATGTGGCACTAATTACAAGGGGTGCAGTGGAACGGTTGATGATTTGTAGCAGTCATGGTGGATAACTGAAATAAATGGAGGGTACGTAAGCACATGGCTTAATGATATAATGATCTGGAAAGATTTTCTTATATCACAGAGGGATCAACTTCTGGTCGTGAACGGTTCTTTCTCTAGTCTTTTCGACGACTTGTGCAATCATAGAAACGTTGAACCCATCAGTTGAAACATGTGATAGGACGTGTTGGGTCTTTCCCCGCTTCAGCGATTTCGGTGGATAAAAATGCCCTGGATTCCTTTCTTTAAGATTCCGGAAGCTAAGGCTTTCGGTGGCTAATGAACAATCGAAATGTTTTCCTAAGCCACTGAAACTTGAGATTTGAATTAGATCAAATAAAAACTAAACAAACTTTTATTTAAACTTTATTACATGCATAAAGCTTTGAGAGATGAACTTTTAAAAATTTAAAAAGTATCTTTTTAAAAGACGTCCTATCACTTAAAATGAAAAATCTCAATTGATTTATTTGAAGAGATAACAGTTGCAACAACAAATTAATTATGGGTAAAGTAGTTGTAATAAGAAGGTTGAATAGTCAAAGTGGTTGAACAAGAAATTAATTAATTATGGGTAAAGTGGTTGCAACAATAAGATAATTAAGGATAAAGAAACTACAACAAATTATTTATGATTTGACTAATGAAGGAAAAGTTAGTTGCAACAAGAAAGTGTGTTAGCCCTAGATTGAGGAGAAGGGGTAAAACAATCACAAGTTGTCCTGAAAGGAAGTTACTTGGGAAGTATAAATAAGATATCAATAGATTTCCATTAGCACCTATTTAGCATATTGAATACCTATAAGTGACTGAGGTAACCAAGGAGATATCAGGCGAGTTTCAAAGGGAAGGTGAAGTAAAGAAGGCCAAAAATCCAAGGGAGGATGAAGTCATTTAATGATGTGTTCTAAGGTATGTTATTTACATGTCATCTCACCATTTTTGCAATACATTTTGTTCTAGAATGATTCAGATAGAAAAAATTGTAGGATCTTGAAAACACATTTCAAGGTACCTGTGGTAGAAATTTGAGCTCCTGGGTCGTTGTATTTTGGGAAATACACTACGTGAGAGATAGAGATTTTGTCTTGTCCTGAAAGTAGTTTTAAACAGGTGTTCCGAGTAAAAAAGTCATAACTTATTCATAGAAGATCCAAATTCCGTGAGACCAAATTAATTGGATAGATTACAAGATTTAGTATGTTATGTGAAATGTTTAAATCCATATATCAAATATTTCATGTGTGGCATGCTCTAAAAATTGGCTCTATAGAATAATCCAGAATTGAGCAAGGTCTACCATTTTTTCTATAACTCCATTTCTGGGATGTTCCAAGCAGGGAAACTTGGAGGAATTGTAGAGAAGACATTGAATAATATTGTGTACAATTTTTAGACCTTTATTATATTGGTTTTGGATCCTTATTATATTCTTGATTTAGAGGTTTGTTTTAGGCATGCTTAGATCCCATTTCCTAACGAGGGCGTGGGGGGGATTTCCCCCCCACAACTGTCGCCAGGGGGTTCCAGGGGAGGGCGATGACAATTATTTAGGCCCCCCTGGCGGGGGATTCGGGGGCAGTTCCCCTTAAGCGAAATATTGGGAAAAATTGCTTTGTAAAATATTGTAATTCCATAGTCAATTTGGACTGTTCATTATAAGATCGTAGATCCAATGGTAGAAGTTATTTTAGGGTTTTGTTCCCTAGAAGGCAACCCTCTTTTATGATGGAATTGTATTGTGATTGTGTATTATCATGAATATTGTATTCTGAGAGAGGACACTATGAGAGAAAGAACATGAAGTTATAGTGGGTGTGTTTTAGGTTGTATCCCTTCATTTTATTGGATAGTAAAAAGGAAGGACCTGACAATTTCTCTGGTGGGCATAGCCCACACTGGGTAAACCACATATATCTGTGTCTCTATTTTATTTTGTATCCTCTATGTTTTATTTCTGCATTTGTTTTATTTCTGCATTTGTTTTATTTTATTGCTCCACAATCTTGCTTTTATAACAAATGATATTAGAGAGAAAGGTAACTCGTAGGAAACAAGGGTTCTTGGTTCGAGTGGGAGCAATGGTGGAATATGGAAAGTGTAAGGTCGAGAAATATAATGGCCAAAAATAACAAATTATGGAAGATTTAGATGGAAGATTATTTATATCAGAATGATCTATTCCTACCATTGGGTGGAATAACAAAGAAGTCGACGACCATGAAGGACGAAGAATGGGAGGTTCTTGATAGAAAGGCACTAGGAATGATACGGCTGAGCCTGACAATGTCGGTGGATTTCAATATTTCAAAGGAAAAGACAATGAAGGAGTTGATGGATGCATTGGATAAACTGCATGGGAATCCATCAGCGTCCGATAAGGTATTTCTAATGAAGCGATTATTTAATATGAATATGTCAGAAGGTGGGTCTATTACATATCATTTAAATGAATTTAATATGGTTACTAATCAACTGAGTTCTATAAAACTGGACTTTGATGATGAGGTCAGGGATCTTCTAATATTGTGATCATTGTGAGAAAGATGGAATGGTTTTTTCATGGTTGTAAATAACTTTGTCTCTAGTTCAATAACTCTAAAATTTGATGATGTTGTTGGCGTTATCCTTAGAGAGGAAATGCGATGGAAAATAACACGTGAGACATCAGGCAATGCACTAAACATGGAGAACAAGGGAAGACAAAAGGATAGAGGAAAGGGATCAGGAAACCACGGGAATTCTAGAAAGGGAAGATCCAAATCTAGATTGAGAAAGATAGAGTGTTGGAATTGTGGGAAGAAAGGATATATGAAGAAATACTACAAAGCTCCAAAGAAACAAAGAGATGGACAACAAGAGAAAAATCAAGAAGCAAATGTAACGGGTGATGTGTTGCAAGATGCTTTGATTCTTTCTCTAGATAAAATTTTTGAGTCTTGGGTAGTAGATATAGATTATGTTCAAGGTGATTTTGGACAGGTTCATTTGGGTGATGATGCACCATGCAAAATTGTTAGAATGAGAAAAGTAAAAATAAATCAAAGGAATGGAAACCGATAGTTGTTGAAAGAGGTAAGACATGTTCCAGATCTAAGGAAAAATCTAATTTCAAAAGGGCAGTTGGAAAGTGAAGGTCGTATGTCTATATTTACAGATAAGGCGTGGAAGGTCACCAAAGGATCATTGGTGATAGAAAAATGAGAGAAGGTAAGTACATTGTATTTATGTACTAGTAATATTGATTCTTCTATCTCTTTAGCTTCTACATGAGTGGATACAACACTTTGGCATCGTAGACTTGGACACATGAGTGAGAAGGGGATGTATATACTTCACAAAAGGAGTTTGTTTCCATATCTTAAACAAATTGATTTGGGTTTCTGTGAGCATTGTGTTTATGGGAAACAAAAGAGAGTTAGATTTCTTAGAGTCAGAAAAGAAAATAAGAGTGAAAGATTAGAACTTGTGCATACAGATGTATGGGGATGAGCTCAGGTATCATCTCTTGGTGTCTCTCGTTATTATGTTAATTTTATTGATGATGCAACTAGAAAAACTTGGGTTTATTGCATTGGACAAAAATATGATGTTTTTGATACTTTGAAGAAATGGAAAGCTTTGGTTGAGAATGAGAAAAGAAAAAGGTTGAAGTGTCTCAGATCAGACAATGAAGGTGAATAATGCAACAAGGCGTTTGATGATTATTGTTCATACCATGGGATTCGTAGAGAGAAGACATTTCTAGGAACACCACAAGGAAATGGTGTGTCGGGAAGGATGAACAAGACCATCATGGAGCGTGCAAGGAGTATGAGATTGCATGCAGGGTTTCCCTTATATTTTTTGGCAGATGCTATAGATATTGTTGTTTACTTGATAAACAGAGGAAATTCAAGTTCTTTGGATGGTGGAATTATAGAGGAGGCATGGACAGGTAAAATGGTAAGCTATTCATTTCTGAAGACTTTCGATTGTGAATCATTTGTCCATATTGATAAAGAAAATAGAACAAATCTTGAAGAAAAATACAAGAAGTGTACCTTTATTGGATATGGTGTTAATGATTTTGGTTATCTCTTATGGGATTATGAAAATCACAAAATCATTAGGAGTGGAGATTTCATATTAAATGAGAAGGTCATGTATAAAGATCAATTGCAGGGAAGGAAACATGAAGAAGAAAAACCAGAATACTGTGTTTGATGAGATCACTGAAAAATAAATTCCAAAGGTATGAGAAGATAAAAATGTACAACAACAGGAGCAACATGTACCTCAAACTCCTGCAAATGTTGTTAGAATATCTAACAGGTTAAGTGGACCCCCTAAACGATACTCTCCTTCATTGTATTATTTATAGTTGACTGATTCTAGTGAACCAAAATGTTATGAAGAGGTAATGCAGGTAGACACTAAAAAGAAATGGGAGAAAGGCATGAAAGAGAAAATGGATTCCTTGGTAAATAACCAGACTTGGGACTTGGTTCAGTTACCTACAGGAAAAAGAGCATTGCAGAATAAATGGGTTTACAGTTTGAAGGAAGAAGATGGAGGAAAAAAGAGGCACAGGGATAGACTTGTTGTAAAGGGGTTTGCACAAAAGAAAGGTATAGATTTTGATGAAATATTTTCTCCTATTGTTAAAATGACTTCAATTATAACTATTTTAAGTCTTGTGGAAGTAGAAGATTGCATCTTGAACAATTATATGTAAAAACCATTTTTCTCCATGGGGATTTGGAGGAAGAGATTTATATGTAGCGGCCATAGGGGTATGAGGTCAAAGAGAAGGAGAATTTGGTATGCAGGTTGAAGAAGAGTTTGTATGGACTAAATCAAGCTCCAAGGAAGTGGTATTTGAAGTTTGACAGGTTTATGATAGAACAAGGTTATAGTAGATGTCGTTCTAATCATTGTGTTTATTTTAAAAGGCTAGAAAATGGAAGCTATAATATATTGCTATTGTATGCAGATGACATTCTTCTTCTAGGGTCTAATATGCAGGATATAAATGTTCTCAAGAATAAATTAGCTAATTCATTTGCGACGAAGGATTTGGGCACTGTAAAGAGAATCCTTGGTACGAGAATAACAAGAGACAGGAAAAATCGCAAATTGACATTGTATTAGGGTGAGTACATAGAGAAGGTGTTGGAGAGGTTTAGAATGCAGAATGTGAAACTAGTTAGTACACCTTTGGCCATCCATTTCAAATTAACTAAGGAAATGTGTCCCAAGACAAATGAGGATATAGAATACATGTCCAAGGTCCCTTATTCATCAATAGTTGGCAACTTGATGTATGCGATGGTTTACACAAGACCAGATATTGCACATGCAGTGGGAGTTTAGAGTAGGTATCTGAACAATCCAGGTAAAGAAAAATGGGAGGCAAAAAAGTGGATTCTCAGGTATTTGAGAGGTACTTCTACTGATGCATTATGTTTTGGAGGTTCAAATATTGTTCTACATGGATATGTTGATTCAGATGTGGCAGGTGATAAATATAGCAGGAGGAGAACCATAGGGTATGTTTTTACTATAGGTGGAACACTAGTAATTTGGATTTTGAAACTACAAAAGGTTGTTGCAAAGAAAGCAGAGTATGTTGTTGCTACATAGGCTAGTAAAGAGATGATTTGGTTACAAATGTTTATGGAGGAATTTGGAAAGAAGCAAGAGAATAGTAGGTTGTACTATGATAGTGAGAGTGTCATTCATCTTGCAAAGAGCTCAACCTTCCATTCTAAGACTAAGCATATAAAAATTAGGTACCATTTCATACGATTTGGAAGATGGAAATTTGAAGTTGGAAAAGATACATACTAGCCAGAATCTTGCAGACATGTTAACAAAGGGAGTAACCATGGAGAAACTGAGTTCCTGATCAGTTTCAGTTGGTCTTCAAGCATGAAGGTGAAGATGAGAATTTTTCCAGGTCCAAGGTGGAGTATAGTCCAACAGGTACAACAACAGTGGAGTTGTTGTGATCAGTCTCCCAGTTGGAGATTGTTGGTGATGGAGCTTGATTATCTTCTTGATTTAGAGGTTTTTTTTAGTCATGCTTGGACCCCCATTCCATAACGGGGGGTGTGGGGGGGCTTTCCCCCACACAATTTTCCCCAGGGGGTCCAAGGGGGGCAAAAACAATTTTTGTAGCCCCCCCCTAGCAGGGGATTTGGGGGAAACGCTTCCATGTAAAATATTGTAATTTCGTAGTCAATCTGGATCGTTCATTATAAGGTCATAGATCTTATGGTAGAAGTTATTTTAGAGTTTTTTTCCCTAGAAGGAAACTACCTTTTATGAGGGAATTGTATTGCGGTTGTGTATGATCGTGAATATTGTATTCTGAGAGAGGAGACTGTGAGATAAAGAAGAGGAAGTTATAGTGGGTGTGTTGTAGGTTGCATCCATTTATTTTGCTGGATAATAAAAAGGAAGGACCTGGCAATTTCTCTGGTGGAGATATCTCATACTGGGTGAACCACTTATATCCGTGTCTCTATTATATTGTGTATGTTATGTGTTTTATTTCCGCATTTGTTTTATTTTATTGCTCCACGATCCTATTTTTCTAACATATTCATTACAAGTATGGAGTTGTGATTGTTGAAAGTTATGGTTGTTGAATAATCCAAAAAATATCCCCATGAGACTAAGGTAAAGTTTGACGAAGATTCTATTCTCTTGTTGTTGAAGTTATTGGTATAGATTATGGTTGCATGACACAGAGGGTTTGATGTATGGTTGATGTGAGGATTCACTATACATGGTTTATGGATGTTTCTATATGTATGGCACATTATTAGAGAGACATAGTTGTACATTGTTTGATCTATACACTTGTCACAGTTAGTATGAGATCTATGTGATCAGCTCTGATTGGTTGATAAGATTAATGTGATAGGTTGTTAATACATGTTGTGATAGGCTGTTTATGTATATGGTTGATGTGCATGGTTATAATACATGATTGATACTTGGTATAGTTGATGCACTTGTTATGGTGCATGGTTGATGGTACAGGTTGAGGTACAGGTTGATGCATGGTACAGGTTGGTACTTGGTTGAGACACATATATTGTGATGGTATGTGGTGATGTTGGTACATGCTTGGTAGAGGCATGTGTTGGTGAGACAATGATTGGTTGGATAGGTTGATGTGACAGTGACAGGTTGGCAGGCTGATGTGATAGTGGTAGTGACAGTGACAGTGGTAGTGATAGTGGTAGTGATAGTGGTAGTTGTTTGCACCCTTTTCATCGACTTGGTGAGCAAATCAAGGGTGCTTACATGCCGAGTTGGGTCTTGTTGAGCATGAAAGTTGTAGAGGAAAGAGTTAGAGAAATAAAAACAAAACTATAAGCAAGAATTAAACTAATACAAACTAAAATCATGAGCATATGGATAAAGAAATAACAAACACAAAAAGACCAATATCACCAATGTTTTTAGGCTGATCAATTGATGAAATCAAAGCACAATGAAGAAAGGGGACTATGAGTCCCTTCTTCCTCCAAAGGAAGGCTCTTGTGCCCTCACAAACTTGCTCTCCTTAAAATAAGAAAAATGAAAATGATAGTGAAAGAACTCCCAAGAATATCCACTCAATGGAGAGATGGATAGCTCAATGAAATGGTGCCAATGTGTTATTGTCAAGGAGTGAGTCCTTAAAAAAATCTAGGCAGCATAACATTACATGAAATTCCTTGAGAAAATGATGTTTCTTCATGGATTTTTATAGCATTGCATTGGGTGATTATGTAACTCCTTTGAAGTGTGAAAAGGGGCTCTTTAGG
>ML806614.1:188693-201766 GCA_009831015.1 Picea engelmannii | reverse complement strand
CTTCATGGATTTTTATAGCATTGCATTGGGTGATTATGTAACTCCTTTGAAGTGTGAAAAGGGGCTCTTTAGGGCTTCATTAGGTCTTTGACCAGCCTACCATGCGGATTCAGCTCAGATTTGAGGGTCAAATCGGCTTGGGAATTGATCCATAAGTGGTTGGGAGGTCGACCAATTCAATAAATGCGCCGTTTAGCAGGTGCGCGGGTTTTTGCACCAACAACCACGCATCGTGCACGTGCACCCAACTTCTGTAAAGCGCCCTTCAATTTTTGGTTATTTTGTATAGTTTTTGACCTTTTTGGAATGCTGTGAAATTATTTCAGTGCCATGAATGACTTCATTACCGTTTGACGATGCTGAGTTCTTGTCGCCGTGTGTGGATGAAATTTCAGTGATAACAGATGCCCCCTGATGGATGAGGTTAGGAGCATACGTATAGCCGAAATCCATCAATGTTTCTTCTACTGAGAATGTTGTTGTAAGAGAGAGAAATAGTGGGACCGTTCAGAGCGATCCGTTGGAGAAAAAAGGAACCAGTAGGACCCGACCTTCTGAGAGTTGTGCAAAAAAATAGAAAACTGTGTACAAACAAGGCAGGCATGCCCCATGCTCGTGTTATGTAACTCTGAAAAAAGATGATTGAAGTGTTGGTGTTGACAACTGCAGCGCCCTCGGGGGCGGTAATGAGAAAGGCAGAAGACAATTCTGCAAAGGAACATACTCTGAACAATAGGCAATGATCGCGATAATGAGTATCGACGATGATGCGGGCATTGATGGCCCTACCCAGTTCAAAGGTCTTCGGAAAATGGTAGAAATAACTACAATAGTCGCAAAGTAAGACCCACCATAACA
Source organism: Picea engelmannii (assembly GCA_009831015.1). Classification (NCBI taxonomy): domain Eukaryota; kingdom Viridiplantae; phylum Streptophyta; class Pinopsida; order Pinales; family Pinaceae; genus Picea; species Picea engelmannii. Next base: position 200,908 of record ML806614.1, on the reverse strand, counting down.
TGAGAAAGTGTTGGTGTCGAATGTTATGGGGGCCAACGACAGCAGGGAACAATGGTGTTTCACCCTGTGCCATCTGAGATCTCTCATTGAATGGGGAATGAGAATCAAGATACTGTCGCCCTTCTGGAAAATGGTGTTGATGTCGACAAAAGGAGGACATGACTCCCTGAAGAAAAGGGCTTTGTGGAATCTACTGAGGTGAAGAAGTGGCAAAGGTACATGGACGAAGTCAAGAAGTGGGAAGACTCAAGACTGCCCTTGGTTGGAGGATGGATGAGATGAAAAGTGGCTGCAACCGTGCAACAAGCTCGAGTGTGAGGGGGACGACAAGACCGATGATAAGTTGTGCCAGAGGCGGGACAAGGTGAACAAATTCAGAGGGTGGAGGTAAATGACCTGTGGAGTACTCTGAAGATATGGACGATATCGACAAGGGTAGATGAGAAGTAATGCTCCAACCAAGGGTGAGATGGGTTGCGCGTGGCCAAAATGAAGCAAGTCGCCAACGGTGACAACAAAAGAAAATGTAAAGACTGGAAATATAGGTGTTTGTACAAATAAATAACGAATAATGTTTGGGAAAAAATGTACAAATACAGAAACGGGTGCCCCAGTGTAAAATGAGTGCCCTAGGGAGGGCAGAATTTTCTTGGAAAACTGATGAAGGGTGGGGGCCCCATTGGTGAGTTTCTGTATGAGGTAGGTGAAATGAAAAGAGGTTCGTAGATGGGCAAACTGATGTTGGGTGAAATGGCAGGTTCATGATACTGCGGAGGTGCAGGTGAAAAATAGAACCATGAATAGATAACCTGGGAGTCCATACGGAAAGCTAGCAAAATGAGGAGAAGAAGTATGTGGCTGATTCACGACATGATGAAAGACTATCGGGACTCCCATCCCTAAAGGGTAATGAAGAACAGCATGAGTGTCAAAAGTGCCAAAAGGTGCTATGAATGGGACAACTCATGTGGGTGAGAATGCTACTGGGTGACAGTACCGCAGGTGCAAATGGAGGCGAGGGTACTGCAGAGCCGAAAATGAGGAAACTAAAGGTCAATATCAGCGGGTGTGACTGGAAATGTAAATGAAATACAACGGGAGAGACTACATGCCAGTGTTGAATAGATACCTGAAGGGATGATGTCGATGACCGATGAGAAAGTACCTGCGCACATAACAACCAAACACCCAAAGTGAACAATATCTGAAGAGAATCAAAGATATGAGCATGTATTGGACAAATGTGACAATGCACGTGCGTAACTGACCATGATATGGAAAAAAGACACCCCGGGGGCTCGGGATGAAAAGTGACCCAGGGATAGCTATGATGTAGGTGGCAGGATGTTGATCCCGTGGCTGAAGACGGTTTGAAAAATGGACACCTTGGGCTCTCGGAATGGTGATTGGAAGTTTGGCAAAAGGCCTATATATAGCTGTAGGGCCCACATTGCCACCTCATTTGTACCTGCTGCAATAGTGACTAGATGAGAAGTTTTCAGAGGAGATTTGGTGATTGGGGGAGGACGAGGCATCCGATCGACGTTCTGCGAGTATCAGGTTAGTGGTCTGATCATCCTGCATAGAAATAGGTTTTCAATTTTTGGGCAGGGTAGGTACGGAGGGCCATATAGAGGGTTTGATGGGATTTTTTATGGGATGTGGGCCCACATGCGTGGGCGATTCGGTGGAAGGCACGCATACATGTGCGCCTGTACACTGAATAGGCGTGCATGGGTGCGCGGTAAGGGGAGTTTAAGGCGTGCCCGAAGGGCGTGCCTGTGGGTTGGACAGGAGCGCACCTGTGCGCGTCTGTATGGTGAAAAAGCACGCTCAGGGGCACGCTTGTGCAATGAACAGGTGCGCATAGATGCATGCCTTTGTAATGAACAGGCGCGCATGTGTGCGCGCCTGTGGGTGATAAAAACCGTGCCTATGAGGCAAGTTTGAAGGGTAAAAATTGAGTCTTTTTGATGTTGTTGATGGGTATCTGAGTTGATATAGGACTCTGTGTTGTGTGCAGGTGGCCAGCAGTGACGATGTCTATGCAGTGGCGAGAGCGAGACTAGGCCCAGTTGCGAGATGTTGTGGCCAATGCGGGGCCTGAGGTGCGAGCAACTTTAGCAACCTATGGGTTGCTAAAGTTTTTTGAGTGCCTGTTGATACGGGCATAGGAGTATTTACTACAGTTCCTGCTCCAGATGTGGAGTCTGGAGTTGCACTGCTTCCTCGCGCGAGGAGAGAAGATCCCCTTCACTGCGGTGGAGAATGTATATTTTTTGACTGGGCTCCCCTTTCGGGGAATGCCCCTCCCGGCAGAGCCTGTGCTGTCGAGGAAGACAGCCCTTGTTACCATTGGTCAACGATACTTCTCAGGTGAGAACTTCATGTCTGGGATTGTGGTGAGCGTGAGTGCTATAGACTCCCTGGCTCATCATTGCATAGCGACGATGATTGTTCATGTATACGGGTCACTTGCGACCCAATCTATTAGTGGTGGCTAGCTGCTGGTGCTAGAGAGAGTGGTGGGCGGTGAGCAGTTCGCGTGGGGACTGACGCTGCATACGCGGATGATCGCGCAGTTGGATCGTTGTCGGTCCACAAGTGTAGGAGAGTTCACCTTTGGGTCGATCCTAGTGGCATGGTTCTTGGAGAGGGTGCTGATGTTGCGCCCGAGGGTTCTCCTAGAGATGGCGGGGGCACGAGAGCCGTGATTGAGGCGGTGGTCTTCAGTTTTGGTTCGCCACGGTGGTGGCGAAGGTGGCCACTACTTTTCAGCGGAGGTGGCACAGATATGGCGGAAGATGTCGCAGGTAGTACTTCGGTACCCCTATGCTGGGGTTGACTTCCGAGGGGACCCGAACATGGTGCTGCCTCCTGGGGAGGGTTTTGACCATCGAGGTACATTGAGTATTGTGTATGTTTTTTATTTATGTTATCTTTTGAGATATCAGTCCATATGTATGTGCTATAGATGCTGATACTATCTGTTGTTGTTTGTTTGTTGCATGTGTAGATGTGACACCTCGCGGGCGCAAGGTGGAGATGCAGAGAGTCACGGCTCAGCGAGATCCGGAGATATTGCCGCATGGAGAGAGACGTCGACGGGATGAGGGCGCAGGGCGACCAGCAGAGCCCGAGAGGGCAGCGAGGAGGCGTCGGTTCGATGACCCTGGTGCGGGGCCATCACACGCTCCTCCGGCGGAGGCCGGAGTTGATTTTGATGATATACGCCGTCGTCTGGAGACGGTGTTACAGGACGTGCCTGAGGGCATGTGGATACGCATCCAGGATGAGGGGTTCCTGGAGAAGTGTATAGGAGTACCGCCACCATGGAGGGCGATAGTGCGACGAGCAGCTGTGCTGGCCGCGATGACTAATGGATGCCTGCCGTCGGGGCAGGAGGGTCCTATGGGTGGTCCTCCACCACCGCCTGGGGCAGGTGGGGGTGGACCACCACCTCCTCCTGAGGGAGGAGCAGGTGGGGGTGCGATAGAGGCACCCTGATTGATGTATATCTTTTTGTTGATAGGCTAGTGAGCCGATTTTTGTACCGAGGTGCTGCATTGGCCTGCAGATACATGTATTTTTTGTATGTAAACATTCGAATGGCCTGATGGGCCGATATATATATATATGAGTATACATATTTTGAGATCCTTATGTTGTCTACATGTGTTTTTTGTTGATGATGATGATGTCTATTCTATCTATATGTTGTGACAGGATTTGTGAGATGTTTATGTATGTGTAGCTTGATGTGATATATGTCAATCTAACACCATGTTAGCTATTTCATCTGTTGTTTAATTCAATTGTCTTGGAATATGTGTAAATGTAATGGAATCAAAATGTCGAGATAATAGTCTAATCTGCAGGTATTTGCGAAAGAGGCATGGATCGTGTACACGGTAAATATTGTTGAGTTGGAGAACGACTAGTTGAGAGTCAAGGAAGACGCTAAGGTGGCGAATATGATGACGTTGGGAATCGGCCAGGAGGCCAATGACCGCAGTGTATTCGGCTTGGTTGTTGGTTGCTAGTCCCAAACAGATGTCGCTTGAATGTAGTATTTCATGTGAGGGGGTATATAGAGCCCAAGCTGCCGAAGCGAGATTTTGTGTCCAACGGCTGGCGTCGTCGGCGTAACCAATGTGGTAGGCTGGTGGAAGAAGCATCTGTCAATAGCACAAAGGATAGTTTAGACGAGAGGGTAGGAGAAAAAAGATTAAAAACACTAAAAAGAGGAAAAAATAACCTAAAGTAGAATGACTACTTCTAAGCATAAAATTTCTTGAGGTATAACCCATTGATGGGTTCCTTGAGGGAGAGGCCTTCGGGGGAGGCCAGGATATTTGCGCCTTCAGTGAGGCAATGTTGGATGATGTAAGGGCCATGCCAAACTGATTTGAATTTGCCATGGCCAAAGGTATCATGGGCGATATCATAGGCCAGGACGAGGTCGCCTTCGTGAAATGATCGAACGTTGACATGGCGATCAAAGGTAGCCTTGGATCATTTTTTAGCTGCCTCGTTGTTCTGTAAGGAAGATTGACAATATTCATCCAGAGACTCCAAGTTTAGCAAGCGCTTCTCCATTGGAACAGTGTCAGGTAAAAGCTCAATTGCGGTGCGTAGGGTGGGAATTTCGCACTCGATGGGAAGAGTTGCCTCGACCCCATTGACTAAATGAAATGGCGTGAAACCTGTAGCAGTTTTTACTACCGTTCGATAATCCCATAGCGCGGAAAATAACATATGATGCCAATTGGTTTTATGTTTATTCACCGTGCGCTGTAACATGGTCTTGAGGACTTTGTTCACTACCTTGACCTGTCCGTTTGACTGAGGGTAATATGGTGAGGCAAACTTGTGAGAGAAGCCTAACCGAGATGAGAGTTCGACGAATATCTCATTCTCGAAGTGTTTCCCATGGTCAGAAACAAGTTGGAGTGGTACTCCAAAATGGGATATGACATGGTTAAAGAAAAAACGCACTGCAGTGTCAGCGGTGTTGTTGAAAGTGGGCATAGCTTCGGCCCATTTGGTGAAGTAATCAATGGCGACAACAATGTATTTGTGACCATTGCTGGAGGGGGGATTACAAGTCATAAAGTCGATGCCCCATTTGCAAAAAGGGCCAGCTATAATGACAGGGTGGAGAAAGGCAGGGGGAGCTCGGGCTTTGTTGGCATAGAGATGACATTGCTCACATCGTTTCACGACATAAATGCAATCGTGAAATAGGGTAGGCCAAAAGTAACCTCCTGGATAATCTTTTGAGCCGTGGATATACCGAAAATATGGCCCCCACATGCCCCGCTGTGGCAGTCATTTAAGACTCTGTCGACCTTGTCAATAGTCAAGCACCGATGAAGAATGGTGTCGACGCCCCGCCGATATAGGATGTCGTCGATGAGGAGATAACGGGGGGCCTGATGGCGAATGCGCCGACGATCATCTCGTGATAGGTGGTTACCGAACTTTTGAGTTCATAGGTAGACGAGAAGGTCGCCATACCAAGGATCATCTGAAGTGATGTAAAAGAGATGTTCGTCAGGAAAGTCGGTGTTGACGGGGGCACTGGGGGTGTCAGAGGGGAGGGTCGTGACCAATTCGGTGAGAACGAGGGTCTTCTTACTCTTAGGTGTTGAGAACTTGAGGTCGTACTCCTGAAGGATAATGATCCATCAAGAAAATTTGTCGTTAACTTGTTGATGGCTGAGAAAATATTGCAGAGGGTTGGAATCTGCGACGACCTTGGTGGTGCGAAGCAGAATGTAATGGCGCAGTTTCTGGACTACAAGGACAACTGCAAGAGAAAGTTTCTCTTCATGTTTATACTTCAAGGGTGGTCCTAAGAGGTTCTTACTAACGTAGTAAATGACATGTCCATGATTGTCATCTCCGAGCTGGACGAGGACGCCGGCTACTGATACAGCTGATGCTGATACGTAGAGGATGTAGTCGCGATTGTAGTCAGGTTTACTAATCAAAGGTGCATTTGAAAGCACTGCTTTAATATCGTCAAATGACTGTTGGGCGTAGTCGTCCCAATGAAAAGGGATGTCATGGCGTAGTAAGTGAAGGAAACCATGTGCGCATATGGCGTAATCAGGAACAAAGCGTCTAAGAAAGTTAGCTTTTCCATAAAGACTTTGAAGTTGCCGTAAATTCCGAGGAGGTGGAATTTCGGTGATGGCTTTGACTTTGAGGCGGTCCACGGTAATACCGCTTTGAGAAACGATAAAACCGAGGAGGCGCCCTACGGTGATGCAAAACACGCACTTGAGAGGATTCAAGTGGATGTTGTATTGGCGACACCGTTGAAAGATGATTCGTAAATCATCGAGATGTTGGGTGCGTTTTTTGGATCGAGTTGTGAGGTCATCCAAGTAGGCGAGGATGATTTCAGCCAAATCCTGAAAGATGTATGTCATCGCCCGCTGGAAAGTTGCGCCGGCATTTTTTAAGCCGAAAGGCATGACACGATATGCAAAAGTACCCCACGGGGTAATAAATGCGGTTTTATATTGATCGGCTGGGTGGATTTGAATTTGGTTATAGCCAGAGAATCCGTCCATAAAGGAGAGAGCCTCGTGGCCGGCGCAATCGTCGATAATTTGATCGATAAAAGGCGTTGGAAAATTGTCTTTGGGACATGCGTTATTGAGATCGCGAAAGTCTGTACAAACACAGATAGTTCCCTATTTTTTGTCGATGGGTACAGGGTTGGAAACCCATTAAGTGTAAGCGATGGGGTAAATAAACCCGACTGTACGTAATTTGTCAATTTCGACTTTGATGGTCGCAGCCTTGGATGGGTGTAGCGGTCGTTGTTTCTGGCGAACTGGTGTGATGTCAGGCTAGGTGTCGATGCGATGCTCGACAATAGATGGGTCAAGGCCAGGCATTTCTATGTATGACCAGGTGAAAATATCCCTATATTCCTGGAAGAGGGCTTTATATGCGGCGATTTCTTGAGGAGTGCAAGCAGCTCCAATGATGATTTCTTCGACGATGTCATTTTTAATGGAAATGTCAATTTTGATGGTGGGGGAAATGTTGGCCATATTACCTTCTTCAAAAGTGTCAGGGGAAGGAATGGGATTGTTGAACCAATCGATAGGCCCGAATGGGATAAAATCTTTGGTTTCAACCGCGTAAATGGGGTTTTGGTTAGGAGGCATGAGGGCTTCCTGTGGAAGGAAGAGTGCACGATGATGTAGTGTGTCCCAGGGAGAGTCTGGGCGGTGTAGCTCTTCCAGTAGTTCCTCGTCGCATTGGAAATGGTGGGAATATAAGGGATCATGAGGAGTGACCTCAGTGATGGAGTGGTTTCCCCCTGGTGGAGAAGTATAGGGAGCAACGTTAGGTGAGGGTGAGGGTTCACTCGACATGAACCATATATTGAAGTACTGAGGGGTACCCGTGGTGGTTGGGTGGATAGTGTCCACAGGGGAATGAGCAGGAGAGTTAGGGGGGTTGTGGGGTAAATCCTCAGAGATGTCATTTAAGAACCATGGAGGCGTTGGGAGTCCCTCGGGTTCTGGAGAAATGACATGAAGATCCTCGAGTGATGAAGTAATGTCAATTACCGTCGCTGCGGGTTGGTGACGCAGGGCCAATTGACGTTGCCTGTATGCGAGGATCATAGGAAACTGGTATGTAAAGTGAGTTAATGAATCACAGAGAGAGCAAGGGCATCTCATACGTTCATTGACTAAAGTGGTGACATAGCGAATGTCAGTGATAGTCGAAGAGGACGTAGCAGGGCGTGGGTTGTTCTGGAAGTTCTGGCGTACGGCCGCTAATGTCTGTCGAAAGCGTGGCAGTGCTAGGAAATGATGGGTGTAATGGCCATATTCTGAACATATAGCACACGCGTATTTGGTCCTCAACCCTTTACTACTGGAAGGTTGGGTGGTAGGGGGGGAACTAGAAGTAGTGATGGGTGTTGTGGGGGTTTGATTGGGGGGAATTAAATTTCGTAACTCCGGTAGGGATGGGAAATTGTTGGTTTGGTGGCCCTCTTTCTCACGTAGTGCGCAAGGTGGTGGGATGCGTGGAGGAAGTGGAGTCGTGGGCTCTTTCTTCTTCCTCCTACCCCCAGCTATAGTAGGGGGGGTAGTGAGTATGGGGGTAGTGGGGGTAAGGACAAGAATCGTCATGGGGATTCCTTCTTGTGGGGGAACGGATGGTCGAGGGACCATCTCTGGTCGGTGTAAATACCAAACTGGGATTGCTAACACCATATTGGGTAGTGTGAGCGTTGCGGCTACCTGAAAAGCTTCTATACCGGGTGGAGGGTAAAAGAAGAGAATTTGAGTGAGGGGTTGGGGAACTGTCTCCCATACAAGATTATTCCCTTGAGGGGATGTGGAGTCGTGGGCTGTTGAGGTTGACGAGTGCGCAGGAGGCTCTGGCTGGAGTGGTTCTGCGACTATTGAGACGTCAGGAATGACGGAAGCCTCCTGAGGAGGATTAGCATCCTCTGTGTGAGTTCCGTTAGATGAGATGACGCATACTTGATTAGCAGGACGAAGGAGTGGTGGTGCTCCATGGTACGTCCCTAACAAGGATGAATCTTTAAAAATCCCAGGACCCATATCGACGAGTGGATATGCGTCTTGGTTGGTGTGAATGAGAGGAAGAATGTTATCGAGGTTGGCAGAGGGGTTAGGCTCATAATGTGAGACTTGGTCGATGGTCACGATCTTCCCATTGTGGGGAAACATGATGGTCCAAAAGACGGAGGATGCTACTGCCTTCATAGCATACATGTAGCTACGCCCGAACAAGATATTGTAATCGAGCGGAGCGTCGATAACTTCGATGTCAATGAGAATAGTTTTTCCCCCGAGTTCAATGGGGACATTTTGGAAGAGCCCTTCAGGAGATGATGGTCGTCTGTCATAAGCTCGTAATGTGATGGTGGAGGGTATGAGTTCCGGGGAACCAAGTTTCTACCATACTGTTTTGGACATGATGCATATAGATGCACCTTCATCGATGATACACCGATGAACGGTGATGTTCCGTATTTTTACTGGTATTTGAATAGCGACCAGGGTGGGAAGACGAGGTTTGCTATTGTCAAGATCAAAGGTGATGAGTCGAGTATCTGCAGGGTCGACTACCCCCAAGGCAGAAAGTAGAGACTTTCGTTGTGTAGGACAAGTCTGGAGGACTTCCAAGACTGACATGGCAGCCAGGGATTGTGCTAAGTCGTCTACCAAGCTATAGTTATGAGCTTCCCTAGCCTGTGGGTTGTGGATATTCCTGTGCAATGGGATGCGAGGGATGCGTAGTGGGGGTTCGGCGGAAGGGTGAGGGATCACCAACGGGGGTCCCGTAGGTGTAGGGTTTGTCTCTGGAGAGATAGGAGTAGACTCAAGTGGTGTCTGATACTGACGATTGCGTGTTTGTAGAAGAATTTCTTCCTCACTGGTGAGGAGAATTGTTCGCTCTGTTGGATTGTTGGAGTTGTGGTATTGACCCACCTGAGGTGGGGGATGCTGCGTGTCCTGTTGGGTGTTTATCACGCCTTGATGTGGGATAGTATTTTGCAGCACGGCGGGAGGGGGTTGTTGCACATACTGTTGTGGTTCCTGTTGAGGGGCAGTTTGTGTAGGAGAAGGGGGAAGGCTCCCAGAGTCTTTCAACCGTTTGAAATCAGCAATCTGGGGGCAATGGTGAGTGTAATGACCGAACTCACCACAAAGGGCACAAGGAAAGATGGTTTTAACATTGTTCCGCCCTTGGCGTTTGTTATTATTGCCCCCTTGGGGGTTTTGGTTCCCTTGGTTCTGATTGCCCCCAGTGGGTTGGTGTTATGGGGGTTGATTCCCGCCTTGACCAGGGTTGTTATTGTTCCTGTTCCATCCTTTCTTCTTGGCATTGTTCGAGGGATGAGTTGGATTGGCTGTGTTCAACTGTTCAAAATTTTGGTATTATTGAGCAGCAGAAGGTTGAACAAAATTTACCCCCGCATGACGATGTGGGGGAGCCATGGGTTGTGGAGGACCAGGAAATGGGAAGTAAGGATTTTGTGGTGGTTCTGATCCATAAGGTACATAGGAAGGTTGTGTACTTTCACCAGTACTATAAGCGGATGTTGAGGGAGCACCATTGTTTGTGGGAATAGATGGATGTATGGGAGGTGTTGGTGGTGGTCTACTAATGGGTGGAGGTATAGCAATAGGATATGGCTGTTGATAAGGGGGTGGGGTGTAATAAGAAGTGCCCCCTTAGGCCGACGGGTATTGAGGTGTTCCATACATCGGTGGTGGTTGGGGTTGTGGACCATGCTGTGTGGTGTCACCTATTATTCCGTCTACTGAGTGAGACATCCCAGGTTTGTCTTGGCCAAATGGCACCGGTTTTGGAATATCAAGGAGTACCGTGTATAAGTACCCTGACTGTGCGTAGATGAGGTCATACTGTTGGGCCTTACTGATGGCTTCCTCTTCGGATTGCGGGAAGGTGGAAGCTACATCCTTTCCAAGGAGAGAGACAAGTGATCTAAGAAACCATTCAAGACATTGCTGCTTGGTGGTTTCTGCTTTACACAAACTACGTCGCCTACGCCACTCATGAATGTGGTCAGCGATGTGGGTGGTTGAGGTTTGTTTGAAGTTAGACAGTAGTTCTAGACCATTGTCGTGGCGGATGGGTAATTGAAAGAATGTCAAGAATGCTTTGGCCAATGACTCAAAGGTTGCATGGGACCCTGATTTTTCTTCGACATACCATTTGGCTGATGGGCCAGTAAGTGTGCGTTGAAATAATCATAGTCTAATGGAATCATCCATAATGTTAATGGAAGAACACCATAGATGAAAGTTCATGACATGGTTGGTGGGGTCATCTCCTGCCTTTCCTTCAAACTTTGGTATGTCTAAAGGAAGTTTGGTTGGCATTGCAGGCCATGTGGCGTCATGTAATATAGGATCATTGGTGAGCTTGGTGAGATCCGGTATGTTGAGAGAGGCCAAATATGGCATCTGTAGTGGGGTGGGAGGGTTAGCTCCAGCCATAGTGTGTTGTGAACCTGACCCTTGATGAGGACTAGGTGGGTTGGTGCTCCCTCCTTGAGAGGAAGTGGGTCCCCCGCTTCCGTGCAAAAGAGAGCGAGTGAACGGATGACCTTGGGAAGTTGACCCAAGTAATGTATAACCAAGCAAAGATGATCCTAAGATAGTAGCACTCACAGGAGTGTGTGAAGGAGGTATTGATGAGCGGGTACGACCAGATACTCCCCCTAATATAGGAGGGAGGTTGAGCAAGCGTCGTGAACGACGGGAGTTCTGTGGTTCCCCTATGATGTCAGACTAGTTGTGTGAAATGTGTGCAAAAAATGGTGAGAGAAATATGGAAACAAGAGCCTTTGCTGTGACTGTTTTACACAATATATATATCCAAATCAAACTGTAATCAGATGTGCATCATACATAAATGATAAAGAAGCATACATGTGGGTAAGAGGGTTTTGTCCACGTGGGGAAATAAAAAAGAAAGCAAATACTCGTGTCCTAGAAGACGTAACGTCCTTCCTCTCAAATAGCACTGGACCTTCCAATAGTACTCAACAGTGGGGTCTGAAGTCACCAGAAGAGACACTAGTGAAGGATGAAATAATTGGTTATAATGAGGGGTAGAGGGGGCATATCCTGAAAGAGCTGGCAATATTTCCCAATAGCCACACAAAATCCAATCAAGGTGCAATTGCAGCCCACAATTTCCACCTGGGTAGATGTCCTACAGTTGGTCACTAGGTACCTCGTTCAAAGTGCGGCATTTAGATTTTTGGCCTAAGAAATGGGTCACGGGATGGATCCCGTCCAAGAGGTGGGTGCCTCAAGGGGGGGCGCACAGAACAACCGGACCTCGGCCTTCGACCCTTCACGGGTATCTCCCTGCCTTATGGTGATTGGAACACTTGACTTGGAGGATTTGAAGTTCCCTATTTGACAACCTCTATGTTTTGAAAATGCGAGAACCAGATAACGGGGATTTATTTGGATGCCTATCCCCGAAATCCTACCTAGACTAAAAAATTTCTTTTGGCACCTCCTGTGGAGGAAAACTTAGTGAGTTTTTAGAAATTTTTTAGATGATGTTGTTTTGTGAGGCTGGGGGTGAGAACCAACCTCGTTTGATTAAAAGTGGGAGTGGATAGTCCTGTCAAGAAAAGATGGGGTATTTTCGGAATC
>ML806614.1:172486-188643 GCA_009831015.1 Picea engelmannii | reverse complement strand
TGTGGGTCCGTTACTATCCTTTATCTCCCTATGATGATGTAATCTAGAAAAAGCATGAAACTATCCTAGATTGAACATGTGGGCATGTATGGGCCCGTTACCACCTTTAAACTCTCCTAGTGTTTTGATCTAAGAAAGCGAAAATCTAAACACTATCCTATCTTTGTGACATGTGGGCATGTATGGGCCCATTACAAATTTAAGATATGTTTGAAAAATGAAACTAAGAGGGGTCCCAAAAAGGGCCTTTGTCCTCTCCTAAAGGTTTTGAAATTTTGTTTAAGGGAGATGAGATTGTTTTCACATTCTTTTTCTGATTCTCAAGATCGCTTGAAGGCGCGAGAGAAGAGCATACTCAAGGATTGTTACTTCAATTTCTAGTCCCAAATGTGAGTTATATGTAATTAAATATGATTGTCCACTTATGTTTATAAATCAAAAACTAGCCATCCATGTGGCAAAAAGCAAAGAAGGGAAATTGATTTTTATCCTCCTAAGTGCCTATGTTTGGTTGACTAACCCCTTTATATTATGAGGGGACTAAGTGTAATGTGGCTTTACAGCATTTTTGACAACATATTTAAGAAGGCAGATGGCCTTTCCCACATCCAAAGCACTTACAATGAAAAATTTTAATCAAATGTGCGGCCCCTAGTGCAGACAGAGGCGCACAGAGCGCAGGCGCGCGAGAAGAGTTGAAACCAAAAGCGCATGCGCGCAGAGAAAGACTGTTATGAAAGCGCATGAATGCACGATGCACGTCTGTGGGGTGGAATACCCACGCACCTATGACAAACGGCCGAGAAAGAAAATCCGGATGGATTTCTCTCAATTCTCCTTTGAATTGACTGGTTAGCAGGTCGACAGAGGCCGGTTTGTGCACCTGCAAGTTAAACAAACTAAAAGGAAAGCAAAATAAACCCAAATGAGGGAGGAATTGATACCTTATCCTCAGTGGAGTCGCCAATCTGTTTGCACCCTTTTCGTCGACTTGGTGAGCAAATCAAGGGTGCTTACATGCCCAGTTGGGTCTTGCTGAGCATGACAGTTGTAAAGGAAAGAGTTAGGGAAATAAAAACAAAACTATAAGCAAGAATTAAACTAATACAAACTAAAATCATGAGCATATGGATAAAGAAATAACAAACACAAAAAGACCAATATCACCAATGTTTTTAGGCTGATCAATTGATGAAATCAAAGCACAATGAAGAAAGGGGACTATGAGTCCTTTCTTCCTCCAAAGGAAGGCTCTTGTGCCCTCACACACTTGCTCTCCTTACAATAAGAAAAATGAAAATGATAGTGAAAGAAATCCCAAGCATATCCACTCAATGGAGAGATGGATAGCTCAATGAAATGGTGCCAATGTGTTATTTTCAAGGAGTGAGTCCTTAAAACAATCTAGGCAGCATAACATTACATGAAATTCCTTGAGAAAATGATGTTTCCTCATGGCTTTTTATAGCATTACATTGGGTGATTATGTAACTCCTTTGAAGTGTGAAAAGGGGCTCTTTAGGGCTTCATTAGGTCATTGACCAGCCTACCATGCGGATTCAGCTCAGATTTGAGGGTCAAATTGACTTAGGAGTTGATCCATAAGTGGTTGGGAGGCCGACCAATTCAATAAATGCGTCGTTTAGCAGGTGCGTGGGTTTTTGCGCCAACAACCGCGCATCGTGCGCGTATGCGCGCATGGTACGTTCCTATTCCGTGCATGTGCGTGCACACCCAACTTCTGTAAAGCGCCCTTCAATTTTTGGTTATTTTGTATAGTTTTTGACCTTTTTGGAATGCTGTGAAATTATTTCAGTGCCATGAATGACTTCATTACTGTTTGACGATGCTGAGTTCTTGTCGCCATGTGCGGACGAAATTTCAGTGATAACAGTAGTGATTATGGTAGTGACAGTTGGTCTACACTTATAATTTAGGGTGATTGGATGGGGAAAGGAAAGGTATTTTTAGCCTCATTTTGGTTGGAGCCATAGAATCAGGGAGTTGGAGCTTCCTTCAGGTTGGAGCCTGAGAACTAGGTGGTTGTATCCACCTTCCAATTAGAGCTAGAGAACCCAGGGGGTTGTAGCCTCCTTATGGTTAGAGCCAGATAATTCAGGGAGTTGTAGATTCCTTCAGGTTGGAGCCTGTAAATAGGGGGTTGTATCCTCCTTCCAATTGAAGCTGGATATTTGAGAAGTTGGTGCTTCCTATGAATGAATTCTTGATATATATATGAAAGAATTATGTGGTTTTCTCCCATTTTGGTTTCCACGTAAATACCGGTGTACTTTGTTCTTGATGTGATGTTGCATATGATCACATGATTATGATATATATATATATTGAATGAAATAATAGATGATACATTGATGATAAATTATTGAACATTGTTGATAAAGTGAAAGAATATATATTGTGGTTAAACGTGGTATATGTAGATTTTAACCTTGTACAATATTTACTGGAAACAGATTTTCAGTAAAAGAATAGAAAAGATACAATGGAAAATACAAACATTACATGGAGATTTTTCCCCTGGAAACCCAAACCGGAAAAACCAGCATATTCTATATTCATTCATCATGATACATTGTTTACAATACAATATACATATAGGAGCCAACGACATCCAAAACCCTAACCCAATAACCTGGATTAGTCAACAACCCTAATTCCTTAACCGGAAAAATAAACCATCGACAAAGAAACCATGTGCCGAAAAACCACCTATATATGTGACACGTTTCCTGAGGCAGATAAGTTTTTTTTCGGGGGTGTTTCCCCCGAACCCCTGTGTAGGGGGCTTCGCCCCCTTGCACCCCCCTACGCGACTGACACAACGTCCATACACTACTACTCATGCAAAGAATATAACACATAACCAACAGCATGAAGTGCTCATATTGATTCAACCCCCCCCCCCTGTCTTAGTATTCCAACATAGTTTTCTAAGATGGACATATTGACAACCTATAAGAAGAGTATTGTTAGGTTAAACTTGACTCAATGAAAGAGTGAAAGTTGTTAGGTGCACAATAGTGATTTTTGGCAGTTGGTTTTGGTGACCCATGGTTTTAGAGCCCGTGGATTGCATGTTATGAAATCCTTTAAAAGGATGGTGATACTTTGTTGTAATGTGTCAAGAGTTGAGAAGTGAAGGCTCATTTGACTAGGGCCGAGACATTGGCCTGATTTGGCTAAGGGGAAATAGATATATTTTTAGCTCATTTTTTCTGGTTTGGGTTTTCCAGGATAAAATATTTTTGATTCTAAGTTCTTGGTTATTATTTTTATTTTTCTCACATTTGTTATTTTTCTCACATTTGTTATTTTCCTATCATTTGGTACAAAAGATTTCATGTGGTATTAGAGAAAAGAAAACTTGAACCCTCTAGCGAGAGTGGTTTGATGATGGGAGCCATGGAGAGAGAGAGAGAGAGAGAGACAAGGAATGTGATTGAGACTCGAGCAAGATAATTTGGTGGTGACAAAGAAAATCCATAGATCATTAGATTACATGATGGTATTGGTCTTGGAGACGATATCGCCGATATTTTGCCTGTGGGCGTGGAAGTGTGTCCAGATGATGATCTAGAATGACCTAGTGCACAATTGGGGTTTGGATTTTAATTTCACCAATGTGCGAATGGTGTGAAATGAGCAATGGAAAGGTGAGAAGATGGTGGCATAAGTGTCAGGATAGAAACAATGAAAACAATATTTTGGAGTTGAAAATATTTATTACACGTAAATGGGAATATGAATGTAAGACTTGGTTAGGCATGTGTGCCCATGGTAACTTAACGATATAGTCTAGACATAGACTTAGGTGATGTGGGGAGCATGTAAGATTCCCGAATACCCTATTTATAAACTTTGAGGAGGGTGGGGCCTCGAGGTGAGCAGTGTAGACTCACTTGGCCATTTTGGCTGAATTTGGTCATGAGAAACCGAAAGTCAAGTTTAAATGGGGGAATGTTAGGTTAAACTTGAATCGATGAAAGAGTCAAAGTTGTTAGGTGAACAATAGTGGTTTTGGGCACATGGTTTTGGTGACTCGTGGTTTTAGAGCCCATGGATTTCATGTTATTAAATCCTTTAAAAGGACGGTGATACTCTATTGTAATGTGTTAAGAGTTGAACGGTGAAGGATCACCTGGAAGGGGCCAAGACATTGCTTGGATTTGGACAAGTGCAATAATAGATCTACTATTAGTTGTTTTTTCTCATCTTAGGTTTTCCATGATAAAATCTTCTTGTTTCTATGTTCTTGGTTATTATTTTTATTTTTCTCACATTTTTTATTTTCATATCATGTGGTACTGAAGCTTTCAAGTATCCCTTTGAGGCCATTTCTAATATCTTATTAGAATGTGTCCTATTTCATTTCAGGATACCAAAGACTGTTATTTTAGATTGCAATAACATGTTCTTAAGTACATTCTAGTCCATCCTATGGTGACTAATGGAAACCAAACTCACAAAATCCACTTCCTTCCACCCCCAAATGGGTGTAAACAATGTAATGAGCAAGTTGAAGAAGTATTGTATTTGGAGCGTATCTCATTAGGAGGTTGCCCCCTTGAAGAGGAAAAGTGATCAGGAGTGGATCCCTTCCTTAAAAGGAACAATTGTATGGTGTTTCCCTACCCTAATGGTTTTCATATAACAAAGTGTGGATTTTCTATATTGTTCTCTAGATCTTGTGTGTTGATTTATTATTTAGTTATTTGGTACCTAAAAGGAAGAAATGCTATTGAAAAAAGAAGGGGAGGATGATATTATAGGTGAAGAAGAAAGATCCAAAAAAGAAGGATATAAAAGGATTAAAGATAATCAAGAAAGAGAAAATAAAGAAGAATAATACACGATATAGGTAGAAGCTAAGAAACTTGGAAAATAAGAAGAATAAAAATTGAAAGAAGAAGTAAAAATCATTGAAAAAGAAAGACTAGAAGCTAAACTTAAGAGAAATAATAGAAGCTAAAGTAAAGAAGAAAGAATAAGAAGTTAAATTTGAACAAGATAAAATATCAAAATTGGAAAAGGATCAAGGAGATGCTACAAGAAATATAGAGGACAATCAAGAACAACAATCTATTGGTGAAACCCCAGAAAAATCAATACATCAAGCTAACCCACCTCCAAGTAGTTTTATTGATTTGACTATGGAGGATTTAGATATCTTAAAACAAAGAAAAATCAAAGGTAAATAAATCAAGGATAAAGGTACATAAACGAAGCAAATATCTACATGTGGTAGCTTAAACAACACTTTATCATGGGGAGACCAAAATATCTTAGATCCCATTGAAGATGTTGCAGATTTAGAACTAATAGCATATAATAAGAGGATGCAAGCTATTGTTGATAAAACTCAAAGGAGGAAAACAATAGACTTGAACATCACAGTGCTCTGCATTGTATATTTTAACCTTGCACAATATTTATTGCAAACAGATCTTCAGTAAAAGAACAGAAAAGATACAATGGAAAATACAAACATTACACAGAGATTTTTCCCCTGGAAACCCAAACCAGGAAAAAGAATATTCTATATTCATTCATTGAGATACATTGTTTACAATACAATATACATATAGGATCCAAATACATCCAAAACCCTAACCCAATGACTTGGATTAGTTAAAAATCCTAATTCCTTAACTGGAAATAGAAAACCATCGGCAAAAAACCATGTGCCGAAAAACCACCTAAATATGTGACACATTTCTCGAGGTAGATTTTTATTTTTGGAGGAGCTGCCCCTGAACCCTCACGTGGGGGGTCCTAGAGGCCCCCCCTCTAACCCCCCTGCGCAACTGACTCAATGCACATACACTACTACTCATGCAAAGAATATAACACATACCCAACATTATCCCACTTGTTGTTTTCTTTGCATACAGGGGGTTGCAGGGTTACATAGTCAACAATCCAGGGCAACAATGCCCATGGATTCTCTAAACCATGAGAAATTCTCATTGCTCACAAATTTTGTTGATGAATCTACAACATTCTTCAACATGTCCACCTTCATCAACAATACTTTCTTTTCTTCAATCATGTCTCTCACAAAGTGATATTGAATATCAATATGCTTTGTCTTTGAATGATAAGTTGGGTTCTTTGCCAAAAAAATTGCACTCTGATTGTCACAATCTATCCTTACAGTTTGTTTTACCAACCCAGTACCTGAACACGATCTTTGTAACCATACTTCTTCCTTACTTGCATGAGTGGCTTCCATGTATTTAGCTTCAGTAGTTGAAAGTGCCACTACAACCTGTTTTTTTCTCATCCAACTTATTTCTCCTCCAAGCAGGCTAAACACATACCCACTTGTAGATCTCCTACGATCCATATATCCATCCCAGTATGCATCCAAAAATCCATGTATATCCACCACTCTGTCCAATCCTGGTCTTCCTTGGTAGCACAATCCATAGCTAGCAGTGCCACGTAAATACTTGAAAACCCTTTTTACTGTTGTCCAATGCTCCTTCCATGGTTTTGACATATACCTGCTCAAAACTCCCACTGTATGTGCAATGTCTGGTCTAGTACAGACCATTTCATACATCAAACTTCCAACTGCACTCACATATGGAACACGAGACATGTCCTCCTCCTATTCATGTGTCTTGGGACACTGATCCACAAATAACTTTACACCAACATGAATAGGAACCTTGACCAGTTTACATTCCTACATATTAAACATATGCAATATTGTCTCAACATATTTTCTTTGATTTAACCAGAGTTTCCTCCTTTTTTGATCTCTTTTAATTTCCATGCCCAAAATGAAATTTGAAGCACCGAGATCCTTTAGTCAAATTTAGAGGACAAATGAGTTTTCATATCCTAGATAATCTCCTTATTGTTTCCTATCAGAAACATGTCATCCACATACAAGACCAAATAAATCAAATGATCACCAATTAATTTAAATTACACACAGTGATCCTCTTTGTTTCTTGTGAAGCCATGTCCCAGCATATAAGTATCAAATTTTTGATACCACATCCTTGGTGATTGTTTTAAACCATACAAGGAATTTTTCAGCTTGCATACCAACTCCTTATTTCCCTTCACGACATAACCTTTTGGTTGCTTCATATAGATTTCTTCTTCCAGATCCCCATGTAGAAATTTTGTCTTCACATCCATCTATTCTACATCAAAAACAAATGCAACAGCAACAGATAACATAAATATTATAGAGGTTAACTTGGCAACAAGAGAAAAAATCTCACCAAAATCAATTTCCTCAACTTGGGAATAACCTTAATTTGCTACTAACCGAGCTTTGTATTTCTCCACTTTTCCTTCTGCATTAGATTATTTTTAAATACCCATTTTCTTCTAATGGGCTTTCTTCCAGTCGGAAACTCCACTAGATCCCAAGCCTCATTCTTATCCAAAGATGTCATTTCTTCGTCCATGGCCCTTTTCCAGATATTTCCATCCTCTGAATCCATTGCCTCCCTGATAGTTCTAGGATCATCATCAATAATAGACAAAGCAAAATTTGAACGAAAATCAGATGGAGTATACCTTTCTGGTAGCCTTCTTTCTCGAACCGATATCCTCAATACTGGAGTATGGGGATCTTCTTCTTCTTATGCACGTTCTTCTGTAGAGTTTGATTCATCATCCTTTAAATCAAACTCTATTTTCTCTGGTTCTTCCTTACTTGGTAGGACTTCATGTTTAACAACATCCTTCATTTCTCTAAATACCACATCTCGGCTATACACTACCTTCTTAGTTTCTGGGTTCCAAAGCTTATAACCTTTGATACCATCTTTATATCCAATAAAGATACACTTTTCAACCTTCTTATATAGCTTACTCATGTTTTCCTTTGGAACATGAACATATGCATCACAACCAAATACCTTGAGATGTGTGAAAGAAGGTTACTTACTAGTCCATACCTCTTGTGGAGTCTTGTCATCCAACGATGATGAGGGTGATTTGTTGACCAGGTAACATGCAGTACCCATTGCCTTTGCCCATAATTATTTCCCTAACTTGACACCACTGAGCACGCACCTTGCTTTTTCCATCAGCGTCCTGTTCATCCTTTATGCAACTCCATTCTGTTGAGGTGTGTATGGAGTAGTCTTTAGCCTTGTTATACAACACTTCTTACAAAATTCTTCAAATTCATTCCCGCAGAAATCTCCGCCGTTATCTTTCCTCAAAACCTTAATTATTTTCTCTGTTTGATTCTCAACAAGAGCCTTAAACTCTTTAAACCTATCAAAGACTTCATATTTCTTCCTGAGGAAATATGTCCAGGTATTCCTCGAGAAGTCATCTATAAATGAGACATAGTACACAGATTTTCCAAATGATGGGTTTGACACATGTCCAAAAACATCACTGTGAACTAGCTGTAAAATTCCTTTTGCCCGTGTTGCACCAGAGGGGAATCTTACTTGATTATGCTTCCCATATAGACAATGTTCATAGAAATCAAAATCCAGAGAGTAGTTAGACATACCTTCAACCATACCTTTATCGTGTAGTAGTCTAAGACCCTTCTCTCTGATATCCCCCGGTCTTTGATGCCACAACATAACCTTTTCTCCATAGACTGTAGGATTTCTTTCTTCTTCAACTCCAATATCAAGAACAATGGAAATATTAAACCCATCATTAACATTGCTTCCTTCCATCTTATACATATTTCCAAACCGAACTCCCTTCAGCAACACCATTGCTCCTTGAACGATCCTGCAGGTTTCCTTTTCAAATATTGTTTTTACCCCTGCATCGTCCATTTTTCTTACAAAAATCAAATTTCTAGCCAAACCTGGGATGTGCAAAACATCAGACAGTGTTCTAATCCTTCCATATATGAGCCTCAACTTGAATTTTCCTTGTCCTATGATTCTGGTTGTCGAATCATCACCTAAGAAAACATTACCTCCATCATACCTTTCATATTCGCAGAACCACTCCCTGTAGGGAGTCATATGAAAGGATGCACCAGATTCAACCAACCATGCCTCATAATCTACATGTGTGCTTGAAGAAGCCAAGTACACATCCCCTCCTTCTTCCTTGGAGTTCTTTTCTTATGTAGAAGGATATTCTTCATATCCCTTCTTTTTCTCAATTTTGGATCTACACTACTTCTTGCAGTGCCCTTGTTTTCCACATCTCCATCATACCTTTACAAATTTTTCAGGAGATTTAGATCTACCCTTAGACTTAGATCTCCCACTTGAGAACTTAGATCTATTTCTTTCTTGGGAACGTCCTCTTTCAAATAATGTGTATGTGCTCTGTCCTTCCATATTCTTCCATCTCATCTCCTCTGACAACAAGGATGAGACCACTTCATCAAACTTCAAAGAAGTTGTATTACTACCTATGGCCACAACCAGACTATCCCAAGAGTCTAGTAAATAACACAGTAAACTAATACATTTATATTCATCTAAAATTTTAATCTCAATAGATACTAACTGACTTACCACAGTATTGAAGGCATTCAAATGCTCTGCCATGGAGCCTCCATCTCTCATCCTTAGGTTGTACATCTTATTTCTCAAGAATAGTAAATTCACTAGGGACTTAGACTGATACAACTTCCCCATCTTATCCCATAAATCCTTGGTTGTAGCTTCCTCTGACACATTCAGTAATACTGAATCAGAGAGACACAATCATATTGTAATCTTTGCCTTCCAATCCAACTTTTTCCAGTCATCTCCTGAATTTCCTGTAGGTGCAGTACCTGGATCTACCGTGATCCACTAATCTCTGTCCACCAATAGATATTCCATCTTGAGCTTCCACAACTCAAAACTTTTCCCATTAAACTTCTCGATCTCCATCTTCAAATTGCTTGCCATTTCTTTTCACCTGAAAAATCAATACTAGAGATATCCCACTGTGACAAGGCTTATCACAGTCATGAGCCAAACCCTTGACCAAAAAGGCATCCCCCTGAAGCCAACAAATATCTAATACCAAATGTAGATTTTAACCCTGCACAATATTTACTACAAACAGATCTTCAGTAAAAAAATAGAAAAGATACAATGGAAAATACAAACATTACACAAAGATTTTTCCCCTGGAAACCCAAACAGGGAAAACCAGCATATTCTATATTCATTCATTGTGATACATTGTTTAAAATACAATATACATATAGGATCCAGTGGCACCCAAAACCTTAACCCAATGACCTGGAATAGTCAACAACCCTAATTCCTTAACCAGAAATAGAAAACCATCGGCAAAAAACCATGTGTTGAAAAACCACCTAAATATGTAACATGTTTCCCAAGGCATAAAACAAATTTCAGGGGCCCTGCCCCCCAACCCCCACGTGGGGGGATTCCCCCCCCTCTAACCCCCCTACACGCTCGACACAACGCACAAACACTACTACTCATGCAAAGAATATAACACATACCCAACATGCACAATGGAGGAAAAGGTGCTTTACACTAAACGTGCTAGATTGCATGACTTACATTCAAAGGACTTCGCCATTTCTCATGATACCAATAACAAAGATAGATCTGAAGAAAAACAATATTCAAAATTTAGAAACGAAAATCCCTTTATTAGAGAATAAAGTTAAATGTTAAAAGAGAACATAAATTTTGGTCTCCATTTTGTAGAACATGTGATGCAGATTTCGGAGCGGAATGAACTGATTAATAGTTTGAATACAATAAAAACAAAGATATGAAGAAAAACATAAATATCCAATGAACAATATCTCCTATTAAATAATGAAATAGGTTGAAACTGTAAAACTGCAGAACTGAAACACTTGCTCGAATGGTGGTAGCTATCTTTGAGAAGAGATGTGGCTGCTACGTGCATCAGTCTGAGCAGAATAATGAGGCTCCATAGGCCTTTTTGATATTACTCATGAATGCCAAAACCCTAAACATCCAAAAACATAACCCTAGAAGGTGAAACGCCAAAAGTCATGTGGGCCCTATGGGTAAGTTGGTTTAATTTGGTACCTCAACTTCCAAGGGTCATAACTTTTGCATACGACATTTTTTTTAAGCGCGTTATAGCCTGTTGGAAAGGTATTTCAAAGAACTACACATTCCCCCATAAAAATTTGAATCCATCTACATTTTTACTATGACAAGCAAAAAAAACAACATTTAGGGCCCCAAAATGACCCTGGAAGTACAACAAGATGTGTTGACATGAAAACATACAAAATAAGCTAATTGGATTAGGCAAGAGGCCACTTGTATCCACCTGGAGGATGTGTGGGGCTTCAGACATCCCCAAAAGTGTAGAACCCACAATTACAAAGCAGTACAGAAGAACATACTGAAAAAAAATGGACATGAGGAGCCAGTTGGAATAGGTGGGTGACCACCAATATCTACCTAGATCAATCCTCCCCCCTTAGGAAGAAATGGTCTCCATTGCGTTGAGTTCCCCCATCAAGTGAGGAAAATTATGCTAGATTTGGCCCCGGGTGAGCCACTTTCTTTGGTGTAGGAGTTTCCCTGCCTTGACAACCCGATAAATCTATATCCGCTACTGGCGAGTTCCCTTGACCTGTGTGTCCACTATCTAATCAGTGGATGTTTTTTCCATGCAGTTAGGGTTGAGCTCTATTGGAGTCAGTTGTTCTACGATCTCGAAGGTGTCCAATAATGGGGGAAAATTTGGCTAAAGGAGGTCCACATTGAATATTGGATGCAGACCAAGGAAGGGTGGAGTGTTGAGCTCAAAATCATTGCTACCCACAACCTTGGTGATAGTGTAAGGCCCATAATGAAGTGTGAAAATTTTTCGATGGGGCCTGGTGAGACACTCCTTCTGCAAATGTAACTAGACTTTGTCGCCCACCTGAAACTGTTGTAGTACCTTGTGTTGATAATGGCACTTCTTGTACTTAGCATTGGATTTCTACAAAATATACTGGACTTGTTGGAGGATGTGTACAATTCGCTCAATGAATTTGGTGGCTTTGTCTATCGCAGACTGATTAGGGGAAGAGTCTATCTATGCGGTGGCAAGTGGAAGTGCAACATCAATATGTCCCAAGGGTTGGAATCCCATACCCACCTGAAATGGGCTATGGTGAGTGGAACTATGGAAATCCATGTTGTAACTATGTTGGACATATGGGAGACTCTTGTACCATGTACGTGGATGCTTAGAATTGTACATACACAGGATGTGCACAATCATCCTATTGACGACCTCTATTTGGCCATCGGTTTGGGGGTGGAAAGCAGTGGATTTTTTGAGCTTGGTGTCCAACAGAGACCAGAGACTCGACCAAAAGGTGTTGAGGAACCTGTTATCTTGGTCGAAGATGATGGTCCGTGGTATCCCAAAGTGGACCCACACTCGTTTTAAGAAGAGCTTAGCAGTATCTGCCTGTGACATTCTTCTTACAGGTTGTGAGGATGGCCATCTTCAAAAACCGATCAATGACCACAAACACACAATCATTTCCTTTCTTGGTGGATGGAAAGCCATACATGTAATCCATTGAGATTGATTCCCAAGGCTTCTCAGGAATAGGAAGAGGGGTGTATAAACCTTGCTTCTTGATGGATGGCTTGGCAATGGCACAGGCAATGCAATATCTAATATACTTGTTGATGTCCTGCAGAAGTTTTGGCTAATAAAAATGTTTCTGAAGAACGACCACAGTTTTCTCCATGCCAAAATTTACTACCACTCGACTATAGTGGGCTTCCCAAATCATCTTTGCACGCTCTCTTGTAGGAACATAGAGATGTCCCAGGTGGCATAAGAGTCCTTCCTAAATGTGAAAATTAGTGACAATTGCGCCTGTACCCAATAGACGATAGGTGGTGGCGAAGTCTGTATCTTGCTGATAAAGTTAGGGCCACTCAAATGCTTCATGTCCACAGGAATGGAGCACAGTGGTGAGTGCGGCCATAGGAGGCCAACTGAGGCAGTCAGGGACATGATTGGAGATAATTGTCTTATACTTTATGTTGAGATGGAACTGTCGTAGGTAGGTGGACCGCTTTTGATGGTGGTTGTTCTGCAATTTCTCTTGTGTCTGTATGCACTGCAGAGGCTTATGATCAGTGTGTATGATCATATCTTTCCCCAAAATGTAATGTTTCCATTGACGATAGGCTTGTACAATGGAATACATGTTGGAAGATTGGTTGTTGTCATTGATGTCAACCCTAGTCATTGGTTTTGGACCGCAAGATTGATGAAGGTATTTGGACATGAAGGACATGTTGGCAAATATTTAACAGACAACACATGCTTGTATACTTGTCATTGATGGAAAGTACAACAATGAAGATGGCATAAGTACATAAGTATGAAATAGATGGGCATTATGAGAAGCCGTTGCAGAGAAGATTTGAATAAGCTCAGAAGAGATAATGCAGAGGATTGTTGGCAGATCATCGATGGCAAGATCAGAGTAAGCAGAACAAAATAAGCTCAGGAGGAGAAGCAACATTTATGATCATTGGATCCTATTTACAATTCCCGATGACTGTTAGATCAAGTGTTGATCGGGATTTCTCGGGAGGAGAAGCAACATTTCTGATCGTTGGATCCCATTTACAATTCCCGATGACCATCAGATCAAGTGTTGATCGAGACTGTTGATCCCACGCCATTTCGGCGTTTCGCGACTCGCGACTTGGAGAGGCAAGAAACATAACCATCGAAATCGCAATATGCGAAATCGCGATTTAATCGCAGCTGTCAGATCAAGGTGTGATCTAGACCATTGATCTGAGACTCCATTTCAGAGTTTTGTGACTCGCGACTTGGAGAGGAAATAAATATAACCACCGAAATCGCGATTTAATCATAGCCGTCAGATCAAGGTGTGATCTGGATTGTTGATCCGAGACTCCATTTCGGAGTTTCACGACTCGTGACTTAGAGAGGCAAGAAATATAACCACCAAAATTGTGATATGCGAAATTACGATTTAATCGCAGCCGTCAGATCAAGGTGTGATCTGGACTGTTGATTCGACTCCATTTCGGAGTTTTGTGAATCACGAATTAGAGAGGCAAGAAACATAACCACAAGAACGTCGAAATCGCGAGATGCGAAATTGCGATATGCGAAATCGCGATATGATCTGAGCCATTGAATTAAGATCATATCTGGACCATCGAATCATAGGACAAGTCGTTGACTTGGAGTCAATGGAGCATGGTGTGGAAACTCACAAGATGGGAGATCGCGATAAGATTTGGACCGTCGGATGTATGGATATTTCAATCATCGATCAAATGCGATGAAGTTTATAAACTTGTGAAATATGAAGCGCTTTTTTTTTTTACACAGCCTATGGTCACCGCCGGTGGTCACGAGAGGGGAAGGAGTCAGTTCAGATAAGCTCCATTTCGGGGTTTCGGGGATCGCGACTTGGAGAGTCGAGATGCCTCATCTCTAGATTCGCGAAATGCATAATCACTTGGTCATGGCCTTGGTCATATAGAGGAAGGATCTAGCACAGAAAAGCTCTGTATTGGAGTTTTGGAGATCGCGATATGAAGTGTCGAGACACTTGGCCACAGGAATGCCGAAATGTCGAAACCTGATTTAAAGGCAAGATTAATAAAGTTCATCCAACAGTGCATATAAACTTGAATATGATCGAAGGGCTACTGTTCTCTCTCACAGTTAATTCATCAGTTACGAATCAGTTAGCAAAACTGATTCATGATTCCTAATCGGTTGGCGTTTCAGTTGCTGAGATAGTTTTTTCTTTTGCCTTAGAAGATTTGAAGTGTAAATACTATGGGTGCGGTGCATAAAAGAAGAAGAGACAGACTATGTGTGGTTTTTTGTTCTGGACGAAAAATGAATTAAACTGTAAGAAAGGGAAAATCACAAGGTGCGCAGTCTGAGACTGAGAATATGCGCAGTGTGAGATAAAACTCAGAGAAGAGTAATAGATGAGGAAAAGACTTGAAGCATAGAAGAATGACAGAACAATTTGAAGTAGAGCAGAATGACAGAACAAGTTGAATCTGAGCAGATTTGCAGAACAGACAAAGGAAGAGAAGAATTATAGAACAGTTAGAAGAAGACCAGATTTACAGAACAGAGAAGAAGTGGTAAGAATTGATTTATCTGTGTAGTTGGTTGTTTATTTATTCATTTATATTCCAGGGTGGTTGGGAGGTGCTAGGTAGGACTATTGTCCTCAGAGGTTCAAGTGGGAGCTTGAACACAGGGAGTATTGCTTCCATCTGGTTGCAGCCAGAGAAACCAGGGTGACAGGGTGGTGCAAGGGAGAACAAGTGTTCTCTGTTATACAGGATGGAGCCTGTGTAACTGGAAGTTGGTGCTTCCATCTAATTGGTGTTGGAACATTAGGGGAGTTGGTGATTCCTTCTAGTGGGTGCTAGAGAAACAAGAGAGTCGGTGCTCTCAAACAAGTTGCAGCTTGTAAAACAGAGGCAGCAGCCTCACATTGAGTTGGTGCTCAATTATAGATGATGTACAGAACTTAAAAGGCTGCCTATCATTTCGAAGAAGAAGAGTTTTTCTCCCTTTATGGGTTTCCTCTTGAAAATCTGTCTCTTTGTATACCTTATGTGTGACTAATGCTCATTACTTTTATTGTCCATATGCTATATAATGTTGATGATCACTTGAAGAAAGATTAAAAATGTATTCATAGACTTAAAATTGTTTAAAGCACAACAACAACTGATTCACCCCCCCCCCCTCTCAGTTGTCTCAGTAATTTCAACAATTGGTATCAGAGAGGGTTCCTTTTATTCAAAGGTAGATATGTAAGATTAAACATGACAAGTCATGAAGGGACTTCAGCCTCTAAGCCCCCTTTGTTTAATGGAACAAATTTTGTCTTCTGGAAGATTAGAATGAGAATATACTTAATGGCCTTGGGTGCTGATGTTTGGGATGTAGTAGAAACTGGATATACAAAGCCTGTTGTGCTAGCCTCCAAGGACGATAAGTTTGAATTTAGTTTTAATGCTAAGGGAATGAATGCTATCCTGAATGGACTTGTTGAAGCTGATTTTGTAAAGGTGATGCATCTTGAAACTGCCAAAGCAATGTGGGATAAACTTATTAGCAGTTATGAAGGAAATGAGAAAGTAAAAGATGTCAAACTTCAAACATACAGATTGAAATTTGAA
>ML806614.1:124782-150461 GCA_009831015.1 Picea engelmannii | reverse complement strand
CTCAAGCACCATGAAAAACACCTACAAGATTTACCACAAGCCCTCACTAGGGGGGTATTTACCCTAGGAGTTGGATGTGGATTCCATGAAGATGTTTTTCACATCATGAATGGAACTTGGGACCTTGACTATGGTCATTTTTTGGAAGCATATCCCCAATCCCTTGACCATGGTTAAGTGAGAGAAACAACAACCTTAGGCCCTAAACATAACTTCTCAATCTCAAGCACCATGAGCTTGTTCTTAGAAAAATAGATGGGACCATGGGTAGGTCATGTGGCCTCGACCATCATAAAATAATGAAAACAAATTCCTTATGATCTTAGTGAATCTTCTCAAGCCCAAGAGCCTTAAACAAGTCCTTGAACTAACACACAATAAATTTGAGGGGGTCTTTGTTCTTTGAGTGGGATACAAATGCCATGAGTAGGTTTTGTGACTAGAAATGAGTGTTGAGGCATAAACATGGTTAGGGGGTACAATGAACTTAAGCCTTAATTGAACCTTCTTTAGCTCAAGCACCATGAAAAACACCTATAAACCATGACGCGTTCCCTCTCCAAGGAGCCTTTGGCAGCCACATTAAATATGGGCATGATTATGAAGTGTTGGGTATCATGGATGGATCTCAGGTCCTTGGTCATAGTCGAGGGAGGGAAATAAGACCCTCCAACCATAAACCTTACATCTCAATATCAAGCATAATGGAAAAGTCCTCAAACCACCACATATGGCCTCTTTAGGGTATCAGTCACCTCCAAGCATGATATGGACACCGTGTCTAGGTTAGTTGTGAACCAACAATGGATCTCAAGGTCCAACCAAGGTCAGAGGAGGGCAGTAAGGGCCTTATGCCCTAAATGATTCTTCTTAGTCTCAAGTACCATGAAAAACACCTACAATCCATAAAAAAATCCCTATATTGGGGATATTTTGATTACAAGTGATTTAGTAGGGGACATTATGATGTTTTCAATAAGACTAATGGGTCTTTGGGTCTTCACAATGGTCAGGTAAGGATAACAAGGGCCTTAGACATTTAATAAATCTTCTCAAGATCAAGTGTCATAAGAGATGCATTGAAACACCACATAGGATCTTTCTATGGGATCTTGCACATCTAAGTGGGGTATGGTTGTCATTAATTGGTTTGGGGAAATAGTGATGGGTCTCCATGCATAAACCATGGTCAAAAAGGAAAACAAGGTTCTTGTGTAGGAAAGTGAACCTTCTAGGCCTCCACCCATGACACATGCCCTCTCTATGGGGTCTTTCACCTTTGAGTTGTATTTTAGGCACCATTAGGCAGTTTTGCACAAAGGAGATGGGTCCAGGAAAATAGTTTCTATACCCTTAAAAAAGGTTTTAGTGCTAAGAATTTTCTTTTGAAACATGTCAATGTGAAAGAGTTTTACATGGTTTTTATTTTATATAAAATTAACACACGTGTGTTAATAACACACATGTATGTTCCTATGAATTCAAAAAATTATGCAAGATTATCTCTTTTCCTATATGTGTTAGATAAATTTGTAGCTTTGGTTTTAACTTTGAAGTGATCAACTTGGTGGTTCATGTTGTATAAATAAAAACAAGCTAATTTTTCCAACTATCTATTATTAGCTTTTTATATGCATAACATACCACTATTAGAAAAACATGTTACTTTTATTTATTCAAATTTTCCATAAACAAAATTTGTATATACTCTTGAAGTTAATTACATTTCATCTTTTTACATCATATTCTAATAAGTTTTGCATGTACATGGAACAATTCCTTTGAGTCAATAAATTGTTCTCTTTTTAGATTGTTTTAGAGTGAGGTGTTGACTTAGTTTGTTAATGCACTGAATTTGAATTTGAGGTTTTACTTTAACTTTCAAAGTCATAAGTTCAATGTTCAAGAGAATCAACTACTTTAACTTTCAAAGTCACAAGTTCAATGTTCAAGAGGATCAACTACTTTAACTTTCAAAGTTTGTTCAAAGTTAAGACAATCAACTTGTTATGAGACAAAAACATTAACTTACACCAATACAAAAATTATAAAGATTTTATAATAAATTATGAAAAATGTTAATAAAGTAACAACACAACCTTATCTCAAACTTAGTAATAATAATAATAATAATCTATTTTTAAGGTCACGGCCAAGCCAGTACACCAAATTGGGATATGAGACCCCCTTGTTTGTGGGACAAGGGACCCCCCTCCGCCCAACGATTTGACTGGTAAAGTCTATGAAGTTATACATACCCTACCCCCTCTGGATTTGAAACTGTGACCTCTTAAAAGGAAACACATATTCTTAATATATTTATATGAAACCTTTAATTAAAAATAATTAAAAATTATAATATTTTGATATTATAATTAAAGTTATATAAATTATAATTATGTATTAATTGGATTTAACATAACGAATAACTATTATCCTCTCATCCAATTTCAATTCAAGCGACATGTTTGTAACGAATCCCATCCAATTTCAATTCAAGCGACATGTTTGTAACGAATCCCCTTTCGTAATTGAATTGAAGAATATTTATTAAATACGAATTTATATTTAAGAAGGCAAAACTAAAAATACCACGTTAATTACAACACTCTCTTTGTTTATGTGATCGTATATAAAAAAGTCAAGTACAGCACTTTCTACGGTTATGCGATTATAAACATATACAGGAAACCAAAATCATCCCGTGCCATGCCTTCCAACGAGAGCGTTGCAAGCAAGTATGCATTTTTACACATGGAGATGCCCATTGGAATTCTTGTCGTCAGCTACCTGAGGAGACTTTTTCTGTTGCTCGCTCATATTACCCATTTCACTTCCCGTTTGATCTTCGATCTTGCCCACGTCCATTTCGTCGTCCTCGTCCCATACTGTTGTTCTGTAGTACATTCCATACAGTATCAACTGCAGGGCGCTCAGCAAGGCTCCAAGCCCGTTAGGAATCTGCACATTTTAAACTTAACATCAGAATATACAGCTTAGATAAATCAACTTGACAAAACAATATAAGAAATCGAGGTTAGAGATAATTACAGTGACAAAGATGTCAAAATGTATGCATGCATACGCCGTCCAGATGACTCCATTAGAGAAGGAAGCCAGAGAGAGGGAAAATGGCATGTACTTCACGCTTTTGCTCTTGATCACGGACCTCTGCCCGCAAAACAGTCAATAAATCAACCAACCCAAACTGTGCTCGCTTTTATTTTTAACTAAATTCATCATAATCATCTGGCGGTACGGAAAACATGACCGATAGAAATCTGCCGCCAGACTGTTGGTGAAATTTGCGAATTAATTCTTAAGAAAATACTTATGCAAAGCACTCCGCGGGATTCGAACCGAGAACTCACATACTACAAATGGAAAATAAATTTTAAAACATAATTGCTTAAGCAAAAGACAAACACCATCATGGCAGACTGCAGTGTCTAGTGAACAGAAACGGTGCCTTTAAATGGACAGCATCATATTAGTCTAGGTGACTAACCCGATCGATCTTTAATCTCGGCCTAGGCAAGATGACGGAGAGTGAAAATGCTTACCATGACGGCCAAGGGAGAGGCATACATGCAGGTACCGAATACCACGCAGAGAAGCCCGACAATTAACGAACGCCTCTCGTGCGTGTGCGCTAACGTGAGAGTGAGCACCACCACTGCAGAGAAGAACAACGCCACAACAACAAGCATTCTCGCCATCTTCAGCTGTACTAAATGGAGATCAATTGACAGATTCATCAGAATTCCTGTCAAGAAAATACTCGCGCAGTTTACCGTCTAAAACCCTTCCGCAATTACAGAGGCTTGCTTACCCTCGTTTCTTTGCTGCAGTAAATGATGAACATCGTGACGTAAATGACCTCCAAAATGACTCCGATTCCGTTAATCGACGCCACCAGTATGCTGTTCTGATGCACGATGGGAATGCCATAGAACACCCAGAGCAGGCAGTTTAGCAGCGTTGCGACGTACGGGATGCCTGAGAACATGCGTGTCGACTTCCATTGCCAAACCTTGTAGAACGTTGGCCTGCAAAAACAAGAAAGTTCAAAGATTTCGTCAATCCGAGCAGAAGAACCTCCAGCCCTTCGAATCCGACTATAATTCATGGAAATTTATGTGAAAAATTAAACGATGACGGAAATCTAAAACTTTCAGGCAATTCAAACGGACGAAAAGCTTGTATTCAAACATGTAAGCGAAAAAACAAAATGATTACGGAAACTTCAAAGATTCCTTCAAATTCAAGCAGACTAAGCTTGAATCCAAAATATTACTTTCAATCCGAACAGAAGAACCTCCAATCTTTCGAATCCTAGGACAATTCATTCAAATTTATATGAAAAAGACAACGATGACGGAAACTTCAAACGTTCAGTCAATCCAAACGGACGAAAAGCTTGTACTAAAAGATTTCGGCGAAAAAAGAAATGATAACGGAAACTTCAAAGATTTTTTCAAAACCAAGCGGGCGAAGCTTGAATCGAAAAGAATTCCATTATTTAGCCAAACAAAGGAAAGAAAGATAACGGAAACTTACAGCGGCGACAGGAAGAGTGACAGTGAAATAAGATTACCTGCAAAAGACAGCTGTGGTTAAATATTTCACCTTTAATTTAAATTCAAAGCATTTTACAAGGTTATTCACCGCGCGCATCACAGAACAATAATGGAAAGCGAAAACAAGATTCACGAATTGCCGTGCGCACTTCAATTAGCTTGGACGCCGCGAACAGAAATCGCAATATTCTTGATAGAAATCTCGAAAACAAAACACTAGGTGAAAATTAAAGAAACGAAATCATCGTATTCTTGTTATTGTTATTATAATTACCAATGATACCGAGCACAGTACGAAGTGTATCTTCCATCGCCATTGCTACGGAATTTGCGGACCTTTTGTAGCACAAACAAAGAAAATCCCAAACGACGGAGAATCACAGAGAAAAAAACACATACGCGCAGGGACGGATACAAAACAAGAAAACCTGAACGTGAACAGATGGAAAATACTGTATGACAGGCTCCAGAGAGCGGAAGTCTGGGAGTTTGGATCTTTACAACCCTGGTTGCAACTTAGTTATAGGTAAACCGTAATAAAGCTGGGTCTAGTCGTTATAGTGTCATAATTTGTCCATCGCCACCTCGACTCTCGCCCCCATTTGATTCCTTCTTCGAAGGGAAGGAATCTCAGCATCGTACGGTTAGCGGGAAAGGATATAATTCATCACGTAATCGGCGTGCCAGCAGCGAAAGTGTGACCATAACTAAATTTTCTTCATTTATTGTATGTCAGGCGACCTGGTATGAGACGTCTCTGTAAAAAACTTATCTAAGAAACTGTTATTTATTGGCCCATGTGTCATAATATACGTAATTTTGACGGGCGTTGGGCTCGATCTCCAGTCGGGCAATAAATGTCACTGGTTTCTCGGTAATAAATGTCACTGGTTTCTCGGTAAGCCGTAGTCTAAATCTTATAAGTTTGTCGTGTTCTAAACGTTTTACTAAATGTTTTTTTATCGTGATATTGGTGAGGGACATGATTTTTTTTTAAATAATATTTATAGGGATATTTGTCTAGAAGATTGATTATTTTGTATAATCTGAATTTATTTTTGTATTTAGAAATATATTTTAGATAATATAAAATAGTGATTTTGTGCAGATTTATGTTGCTAGATTTTAGAATTTTTATAAATTTTGGTTCTTTTATGAGATATTATCCTTTGATTTTGCTTAAAATACTATGAAAAATTGTTGAATGTATCCATTTGAATGATTAAATTGAAATGTTTTAAGAGTTTTTATAGCTAACTGATTCTATTTATATATTTAGAAATGAATTTAAATAACAAAAAAATTGAGATTTCTATGACAGAATTTTAGTTAAAATACCAAAACACAAAACTTTTAGACAATGTCAAAGAATAATTAATATGTAAAATTTATTTGCTTAATTTATGTTACTAAGTTTTTAATTAAATCAGATTTATGACTAAAACTTACTTATTAAGTAGCATTAAAATGCTTTTAGAAATATGAAATATAGAAAATAATTTTTAAATCAAGATTAATGTTTTAGATTCAAATTGGAAGATAAAGTATTGATTATGTATAACAATTTTGAGAATGGAAATTGTTAAAATTGGGTTTGAAGGTAGAAATATGATTAAAATGAAAATTAGTATGTAGGTATATTTACAAATTATTGTATAATTTATTTTTAAAAGGAAGTAAAAAGTTAAAAGGTAATAAAAATAATGGAAAAACATATATATATTAATATATATATAGAGATGATAACATAAAAATTGATAATCTTTTTGTTTGATTTTTATTAAAGAATATGTAAAAAAAAATGAATCTTTTTAGAGTCATGTTTTAGTTGACAATTTTACTTTGAAGTAAAAACAAGATTTATAGAGAACTTTTTTTAATATTCAGAGATATATAACCTAGCCGGATAAATTCGATGTTTATTAATTGCATATATCTCAAAATTTTAAGTAAGGATAATGAATGAATTATGTGGGCATCTTGTTTTTAGAGATGGATATTCATTTTAGTGAAAAGAAAAATATTGTTCACAATCTACACATGAAACTCTGCTTTGACTAGAATCTCTCAATTGAGATAATGTTTTGACCAAGGGTTTATATTATCTCTTGACCAATAGTTTTCTCCACAAGTATATTAACCTTAGGTTAAACTAAACTCTCAACTAAGAGTTTAAATTAACCCCATGAAACTCTCAATCAAGAATATCTCTAGAGAATCTAAGTGGACACTCGAGAGTTTAACTTTCGATGAAGAATCTCAACAAAGAATCTAAAGTCTAAGTTGAGAATATCTTGTAAAAGATTCTTGGTCTAGAATATGGGTAGAGAATCTAACTCTCATATGAGGATCTCAATGGAGAATCTAACTCTCATATGATAATTTGGGTAGAGAATCTAAGTTTCATATGAGAATGTGGGCAAAGAATCTAAACTCTTGACAGAGGATCTCTTTTTGGGAGGAATAGGCAAACTCTCAGTAGAGATATTCTTAAAATCTCAGTCAAGAGATTAATAACTCTTAGTTGAAATAATTTGTTTTGTTGATGTGCATTGTCATCGATGATTAATATGTGGATCATATTTGAAAACCTCAACAAAAATAGAGATAATAACAACAAGATGGGAAAATGAGCTTGTTTTTGCTTATGGAATCCAAACCACCAAGTTTGTCACTATGAATCTAAAACCAAAGAAACCAACTCATCCAACTTGTAGAAAAAAAGATACAATCTTACTTATTCTTTTTAAATTAATAATGACTAACACACATTAATAATATGTGCACATTATTTTTACATAAAATATAAATAATGTAGAACTCCCTTACCCTAGAATGTATCAAAAGAAAACATTTTCCCCTAAAACCTTTTCTAGGGGATATAGAACCTACATTCCTCTTTTAGGAATAGTTAAGACCCTAAATCCATCCCCTTTGCACAAAACCACATAATTGCACATGGAATACCACTCGAGTGTGAAAGACCCCATAGAGGGCATGTGTCATGGTTGGAGGCCTGGTTCATAACACTTGAGACATAGAAGGTTATTTTTTTCATGTAAGGTTCTTGTTTTCCTTTTTTACCGTGGTCTAGGCGCCTGAACCTGTCACGTCTACCCAAAACCAATTAATGGTAGCCATATCCAACGTAGAGGAAAAAGATCCCATAGAAAGGTCCTAATGTGGTGTTTCAATGCATTTTTCATAATGCTTGAGCCCAAGAATCTTTGTTAAATGTATAAGGATCTATTAGTCTTACTGAAACTATAATATCTTCCCCTAGTAAACAAATCATAATCAAAAGATCCCCAAGATAGGGAGTGATTTTTTGTGGATTGTGGGTGTTTTTCATGGTGATTGAACCTAAGAAGCATCATTTAGGGAAAAAGGAAATGTTTTCCTCTGATGACCTTGGTTACACCTCCAAACCCATTCTTGATTCACAACTGACCTAGTCATGGTGTCCATATCACACTTGGAAGTGATTGATCTACAATAAATAGGTCTTATGTAGTCATTTGGGGACTCATCCATGGCACATGATCTTGAGAAAAAAAAATTAGGCCCAAAGGATCTTCTTTCTCTCTTGTGACTATGGTCAAGAACCCAAGAACCATTCATAATTCCCAGGACCTCATAATGGCAATGATATTCAACTTGCATTCCAAAAAAATCATTTGGAGGGCTCGTGAAGTGGTTTCTAGGTGTCATTCATGGTGCTTGAGCTTAAGAAGGTTCAATTACTGCTTAAAGTCATTGTCCCCCCCCAATTAGGGCTTAAAGTCATTGATCGAGGTGCTGACAGTGGAGATAGAAAATCCAAACCAACATTTAGGATGGGGCTCGTCGGTAACCCACGAGAGTCATCGTTGTTGTACACGAGGATTCATCATGGAAGAAAAATGGAGCTTCCACTCACTAGTACATATTGGAAAAATTCCAACGTTCTATTTGCGACATTATGGACAAAATTTTCCATACTGTCAAAAAATAGAGGAAATTTTAAATGTTTTTCTCCATATTGGTCGATAACGTTGCTCTTGCAGTGTACTATAAACACATGTCGCTATTGCGATGAAGGTGGGAAGACGTCGCTATTGCGACAACATTGGATTTTTGTCTCTCTTGCGACGTTTGTAAAATAGTCGTCGCAGTTGTGACGTCATGGAAACTAGGTTTTCCCCCTCCCAACGGTCACCTAGTATTTGACCAAGTCAACTTTGACTTGGTCAACTATCGTCGAAATTGCAACATTATAAAATATATAAATATGTTTCATTTTACGGATGTTGTGACAAGTTTGCTATACTAACGACACTTCAAAAAGGGTTTAAGAGGGTCTTCTTGGCGAACAAAAATCAAGTATATTTTTTTTTCAGTATATTTATGTGCGGAAGAATGTCAGAAAACATTAAAGCTGGGAAAAGAATTAAAGAGGGTGAAAAGGGTGACGGTAAATGTTATTTCCCTTACAAAAATTGTTGTACTAGACATCTCAAAAGAGTTTTAATAGAAATAATTAAAAAAAACATTGTAGAAAATATGGGCACATGGACGGGGGATCAAATGAATATCTTCTCATGGTATTTAGTTATATATACATTCATTATATGTTTTAATATTATTGTATTCTCAAAATTTTATATTGTTTTATACATGCACTAATTTTTCATGATTGTTTGTAATTATAAAGTTAGATTTGCCCCCTAACTTTATGCACAAAGCACCAAGTAGTAGCATAAATGATTTTGTAGTACAAGATGAAGAACTTGAAGCAGATAATGAAGATCAAGTTAATGATCCCATGGAAGTATATGACAATAATAACATAGTTCAAGATGATGGGACAAATCAAAAGATCCAAGACTTATTCGTTCATCCAGATGAGGATCATGGGGACAATGGTGACGGTATTTATGATGAACCTATGATTGAAAAGGAAAATAAACAACTTTATAAAGGGTCAAGAGCAAATGTTCTCTCCACTACATTGTTGTTGGTGAACTTGAAAGTTATGAAGCATTTGTCAAACACTTGTATGACACAGATCCTAAGGTATGTAATATGTTTATTCACATCTACATAAAGGTTGAATTTTCCTCAATTTTTTTAGTATTAATTAATGTGTAAAATAAAAATGCAATATTTACAATTACTAGTCTTTACATTAACTATTTATTTTTTATGTTTTAGATTGTTAGGTGAATTTTTGTTACCCTTGTCAAATATTTTACCTCGCACATATCGAGATCTACATGCCATTATGAAATACATTGGAATGGAGTATCAAAGTATATATGCATGTCTTGATGATCATATTATATATTATGGACAACATGCATCGAAAACAGAATGCCCAGTATGTGGTATCAGAAGATATCAAACCGATCAAGTAACAAAAATAGTCCCTCGAAAGGTTCTCCGACATATTCCCATAATTCCATGTTTGCAACGAATGTTCAAGTGCCAAAGCATACCATAGTTTATGGATTACCATGCACGAAAGAGAATTGAAGATTGAATTCTTTGAATGCCTGCAGATGGTTATGCATTTAAGGAAATTGATGAAAAATGGCCAGAATTTACAGATGAACCTCGTAATGTTAGGATTTCATTGGCAACAAATGATGTTAATCAATTTGGATATCTTCGGTCTGTTTACTCAGTGTGGCCTATTTTTGTTATCAACAATAACATTCCTTCTTGGATGTCAATAAAGAGGGAGCACATAATATAAACAATGATTATTCCAGGTGTTTGTTTACATTAATTTTTCAAATTTAAATTTTTCATTTTTCTCTTTTTTTGCATAACATCTTTTATTTATTTATTTACGTATATATACATACCATGGTAGTAATTTCGTGTAATTTCAAACAATTAGGTAAGTACCAAGTTAAAGATATGAATGTGTATATCAAGCCTCTTATCGATGAGCTACTAAAGTTAAGGGAGGACATCACTATGTATGACATCTGTAAACCAATTGGGTAGAATATATTTCAATGTCGTGGAATACTTTTATGGACAATTCATGATGCCCCATGACTAAATTTTTTTTTTGATATGTAACGTTCCATATTGCACGCTTGAATAATATATAATTAATTTAATATATCATGCATGTTGTTTAAATAATCATTTCGTATATATATTAATAATTCACATTAATCCATCTGTTGCAGGACTTCAAACAAAGGGTAAATTTGCATGTCCAGTTTGTGGTCCTAAGATGAAATATTGTCAGTCAAAAAGTTTAGGAAAGGAGTTGTTTGATGAGTATAGACACTTCCTCTCTAAGAACCATAAATATCGTACTACTGAAAAATATATTTTCAATGGGAAACAAGAGATTAGACTAAAACCACAAAGAATGACACCTCGCCTATGGATGTTGGCATATGAAAAAATTAATCCTCGAGGTATGCATTTTGTTTATGTATCATAAATGGAATCATGTTTTGAAATTTTATTTTAATTATTCATTTTATTTTATCGCATTTGATAAATAGTGTTCTGATTTTTTTTATGCTTCATCAATGTTGTCATCGTGAAGGTAGTAATAATGGGTTCCATGAGGAATGAAATGTTGTCCCACTCAATTAATGAGGTTGAATTACTATAAGGACATAAAAATAGTTCATTTATTTGATACAATGCATATCGGGAAGAATGTGACAGAAATATTATGGCGAATCATAGATGGCAAGAGGGATAAAGAAAAAATTGTCAAAATTTGTAATGACATTCGGGAAGCCAATCATGCAATGCAAAGTGTGATCCGATAAAATAACGATGGAGACCAAAATAAAATTCCATGGTTATTAACAAAGCAACAAAGAAATGGTGTAAAAGAGATCATTCAAAAAAATAAATTTCCCATAGGTTTTTGTTCAAACATAAAGAATATCTTACTAAAGAAAGGTGAATTTGGTGGGGTAAAAAAACATGATTGGCATACCTTCATTAAGGTAATTAATCATTTTAGTATTCATATTTATATATTGGTCGTATATATTTTTTGAGATTTTTTATTTTTTTGTCTAGTTTTGAACAAGTAACGATTCGTTTTTATTGTTATAGTATGTTCTACCTCTATCTCTCCCAGGCAACTTTGACAACAATTACATGAATTATCCTCTTTAAATAATTTTTAATTATGTTGGTTAATTACATGTTTTTAAGTTTTATTTCATTTTGGTTTTGGTAGTTTCTATGCATGCAAATTACTATGTTTCTTTTATTTGTTTTCTATTTTATATATTGGGTATTAGGGAATTGAGAGCGATGTGCAGGGGGGTGGGGGGACATATGAGATTCCACTTTCACGTGGTTGGCCTTATTTAGTAGAGAATAAATTATTCTCGAAACCAAGAGAAGTTCATTCATTCATATTTATACTCAAAGATCACTCACAGACCCACTCTATATATCGTCTCATCTCGTCCTCGTTGCGTTTTACTTTTTTGATCGATCGAATTTTAAAGGAAACAACTATTAAAAGGCATTGTACTAGGGCTAGAGTACATGATGGGCAACAGTGACCTATGAATGGGGCCAACGTTGATTTTTTTTCAAAATATTTTTGTATGCACCGAAATTTGACATGGATACTCTGCTCACATATGACATGCACCGAAATTTGACATGGATAGTCTGTTCCATGTCAAATTTCAAGATAGTTCCAACAAAACTTCTATACAAGGGAAGTTCCATGTCAAATTTCAAGATAGTTCTGACAACAATTTTATAGAAGGGAATGTCAAACATTGGCAATGAGACGTGCATGATGAACGTTGATGCAAATGTGGATGATCTCAAATATTATGTGGGGACATCATACATCCTTGAGTATTGAGACCCTTCCATACTATCAAGGCATGTGTCTAGTCTAACCATGTCAAATTGTGATGCATACAAGAACATGTTGAAGAAATTTCAACGTTGGCCCCATTCACTACTCACTATGTGTGGTCGGTGCATGACATTTATGGTGGGTGAATTGGAAGTTCCATGAAATTTTAAGAGAGTTCCAATAAAGATTATACAGATGGAAACAACACCATTTGACAATGAGACGCCCATTATGAACATTGTTGCAAACATGGATGATCTCAAAGATGATGTGGCCAGGACATCAGACATCCTTGAGTCTTGAAACCCTCCCATACCGTCAAGGCATGTGTCTAGTCTAACCATGTAAAATTCCGATGCATACATGCACAGTATGAAGAAATTTCAATGTTGGCCCCATTCACTTCTCACTATGTGGGGTCGGTGCAAGATGACATTTGTGATGGGTGTATTGGATGTGCCATGACATTTTAGGAGAGTTCCGAAAAATATTTTATATATGGCAATGAGACATCCATTATATTGAATGTTGATGCAAACATGGATGATCTCAAATATTATGTGGGGACATCAAACATCCTTAAGTATCGAAACCATCCCATACCTTCAGGGAAAATATCTAGTCTAACCATGTCAAATTTCGATGCATATGGGCACAGATTGAAAACATTTCAATGTTGGCCCCACTCACTTCTCACTGTGCGGGGTCGGTGGAATAAATTTGTGATGGGTGTATTTGAAGTTCCATGTCAAATTTCAAGATAGTTCCAACAACGATTCTATAGAAGGGAATGACGAATGATGACAATGAGAGGTGCAGCATGATGAATGTTGATGCAAATGTGAACGTTCTCCAAGATTATGTTGGGACATCATACATCCTTGAGTCTTGAAACCCTCCCATACTGTCAAGTCATGTGTCTAGTCTAACCATGTCAAATTGCGATGCATACAGGCACATATTGAAGAAATTTCAATGTTGGCCCCATTCACTGCTCACTATGCGGGATCGGTGCATGACATTTGTGGTGGGTGAATTGGAAGTTCCATGAAATTTCAATAGATTTCCAACAAATATTCTACAGATGGAAACAACGACATTTGACAGTGAGATGCCCATTATGAACGTTGTTGCAAACATGGAAAATCTCAAATATTATGTGGTCGGGACATCAAACATCCTTGAGTCTTGAAACCCTCCCATACTATCAAGGCATGCATCTAGTATAACCATGTCAAATTTTGACACATACATGCACAGTTTGAAGAAATTTCAACATTGGCCCCATTCACTACTCACTATGCGGGGTCGGTGCACGATGACATTTTTGATGGGTGTATTGGATGTGCCATGACATTTCAAGAGAGTTCTGAAAAATATTCTATAGATGGCAATGAAGAATGATGACAATGAGACATCCATTATATTGAACGTTTATGAAAACATGGATGATCTCAAATATTATGCGGGGACATCAAACATCCTTAAGTATCGAAACCCTCCCATACCTTCAAGGAAACTATCTAGTCTAACCATGTCAAATTTCGATGCATATTGGCACAGATTGAAAACATTTCAACATTGCCCCCATTCACTGCTCACTATGCGGGGTCGATGGAAGAAATTTGTGATGGGTGTATTTTAAGTTCCATGTCAAATTTCAAGATAGTTTCGACAAAAATTATATAGAAGGGAATGACAAATGATGACAATTAGAGGTGCATCATGATGAACGTAGATGCCAATGTGGACGATCTCAAATATTATGTTGGGATAGCATACATCCTTGAGTCTTGAAACCATCCCATACCGTCAATGCATGTGTCTAATCTAACCATGTCAAATTTCGAAGCATACATGAACATATTGAAGAAATTTTAACGTTGGCCCCATTCAATCCTCATTATGCAGGGTCGATGCATGACATTTGTGGTGGGTGAATTAGAAGTTCCATGACATTTCTGGAGAGTTCCAACAAACATTCTATAGATGGAAACAACAACATTTGACAATGAGACACCCATTATGAACATTGTTGCAAACATGGACGATCTCAAAGATTATGTGGTCGGGACATCAGACATCCTTGAGTCTTGAAACCCTCCCATACCATCAAGGCATGTGTCTAGTCTAACCATGTCGAATTTTGAAGCATACCTGCATAGTTTGAAGAAATTTCAATGTTGGCCCCATTCACTGCTCACTATGCGGGGTCAGTGCAAGATGACATTTTTTATGGGTGTATTGGATGTGCCATGACATTTCAAGAGAGTTCCAAAAAAGATTTTATAGATGGAAATGAAGAATTATGACAATGAGACATCCATTATATTGAACGTTGATGCATAAAGCGCAAAAGAAGCAAGGAATGGAAATACATATCTGAGAGAAGAACAGAAAGCACAATAGACGTGAGGAGAGAGACACTGATGCAGGCAACGCAAAGTAGTGTAGTAGAATAGTGATGAGACTGGTAAGACAGAGATAAATGTTGCATCACTATGATAAATTCAAGAAAGAAAAGATTTATATTTCAGGGTGGTAGGGAGGTACTAGGGAGGATTGGTGTCCTTAGAGTTTCAAGTGGGTGCTTGAACATAGGGAGTTGTAGCTTCCATCTGGTTGCAACCAGAAAAACCAGGGTGGCAGGGTGGTGCAAGGGAGAACTATTGTTCTCTTTTATACAGGTTGGTGCATCTGTGATTGGAAGTTGGTGCTGGAACACTCAAGGAGTTGATGCTTCCTTCTAGTGGGTGCTAGTGAAACCAGAGAGTTGGTGCTCTCAGTAAGTTGTTGCTTGTAAAACAGAGGTTGTAGCCAAAAGAGGAGTTGGAGCTCATAAGAATGATAATGTAAAGAAAATAAAGATTACTTATCACATCAAGAAGAAGAGGTTTTTCCCTTTATGGGTTTCTTCAAGAAATATTTTCCTCTATATATTTCATGGTTGTTATTGATGTTTAATATTCTATTGCTTACTTCCCTACATCATTGTGATTGCCATTGAGTGTTCTGTGAAGAGTCTAAAATGAGCATAATTGTTTAAGCACAGTAACAATTGATTCACCCCCCCTCTCAGTTGTCCAACAATTGGTATCATAGCAGGTTCATTTTATTTAAAGGTAGATCAATAAGCTTAAACATGTCAAGCCATGAAGGAACTTCAACCAATAAGGCCCCTTTGTTCAATGGAACAAACATTTGTTTTTGGAAAGTTAGGATGAGAACCTACATAATGGATTTAGGTGTAGATGTCTGGGATGTGGTAGAGATTGGTTATGTAAAGCCATTTATACTAGCTAATAAGGATGACAAGCTAGAATTCAGCTTCAATGCTAAGGCTATGAATTCTATTCTGAGTGGGCTTGCAGAAGCAGAATTTCTAAAAGTTATGCACTTAGAAACTGCCAAAGAAATGTGGGACAAAATCATTAGCATTTATAAAGGTAATGAGAAGGTAAAGGATGCCAAGCTTCAAATCTACAGATTACAGTTTGAACAACTAAAGATGAAAGAGGATGAAATTGTTGGG
Source organism: Picea engelmannii (assembly GCA_009831015.1). NCBI lineage: Eukaryota > Viridiplantae > Streptophyta > Pinopsida > Pinales > Pinaceae > Picea > Picea engelmannii. The sequence goes on along the minus strand of ML806614.1, from coordinate 134,494 downwards.
AAGTACTTTCTGAGAGTTGAAGAACTAGTGAATGCCATGAAGAGTCTTGGTGAGAAGTTTGAAGACGTAGTTTTAGTCCAGAAGATTTTAATATCTTTGCCAGATAGGTTCAACCCAAAGGTGTCTGCTATAGAAGAACTTAATGATCTAAAAACTTTGTCTTTTGATCAACTTCTAGGAACTTTGACTGCCTATGAAATGAGGATAGGTAAAGATAAATCCACCTCTAGAGAAGCATCATTTAAAGCTGATAAGAATGAGTATTCTGAACCTGATGAAATTGAAGAAAATTTTGTGAGAAGACTAAATAAAGGATCGGGCAAGTACCAAGGAAAATTTCCCTTCAAATGTTTTAACTGTGGAAATATAGGTCACTTTGCATCTAAGTGTCCACACAAGAAGCAGGATCAGAATTATGAAGGTGAAAAGAAGTTCAAACCCAAGATATTTGGTAAAAAGAAAATTTTATGTGTAAACAATGATGACCCTTCAGAAGACACAGATAGTGACTCCTCGTGTGAAGACAAGGTTAATGAATTTATGCTTATGGCCCAAGAGGATTATGATAATAAAAGAACAAGAAGTAATGTTGTCAATAAATAAGTTGTGGTTGACCTGGAAGGAGAACTGATCAGTGCTCTAGAAGAAATTGCTAGGCTCAGATATAAGAAGAAAAAGCAAAAACAATTGTTGATATAGTTTGAGAAAGACAATAAATAACCTAATGAAGCCTTTTCCTTATTAAAAGTGGAATTAGAAGAGGCATTAAAGCATTAAAGCATTAAATCCACATCATAACTTCTCTTAGCAAGCATTCTTCGGAAATGTTTTCCCTTGAAGCTTCTTCAACTTCTACATATTTACTCTCTACATCGCTGATGTCTCCAGCATCAGGTGCTCTTCTCTATGTTGCTTCCATCGCTTCCAGCCTTGCACGAAGTTCTCGCATCTTCCTTTCTACAAAATGATTGGATAAAAGTGTCTCCCCTCGTCTCCTCGGTGGCATTGTGTTGACTGTCTCTCACACACAGAGTACAACTTCGAGTTATTTTGTTTCCATTATCTCCTTTACCTGCTATCTGCAACCAAAATTTYAGCTCTGATACCACTTGATGGTATCAGACTATATCCTTTCATTGTCCTTCTTTTTTCTACGGTCTACAAACAATTCCTATGCTCTGATACCACTTGATGTTGACCCCCCTTCTCTCCTAAGGGCTGCGTGACCTCCCTGTCTAGGATCGATCAAGAAACTAAGTCTGATTGACTCTTCATCCCCTCAAGAACCTCAATCTACTTAACATGCCCTCTTTCCCTTAAAGCACAGGTTATATGGAACCCGTGGCTTTCTCCTTAACGCATTTTAAAACCTTAGTGTAAATAGGTGCTAGATCTCCTGGTTAACCCCTCTCTTTGTGTGACCAAGGCTGTGACCAATCGCCTAATCGAAAGGTGTGTCATGAATTCACATATCGAGCCTTTACATGTGAATCACCCCAACTCTCCCAACCTCTGAAATCCCGATAGGATCCTAGTGCATGCTAGTCCCTCTAATCTCCTTCACCGATGTGACCCTTCTTTATGACCGTGGGCCAATCTTTCGAGCTCCTAGCGATTTCGCGTTTCACGACTTTGTGTCTCGTGAAGTTCGCTTTCTCGTCCTTCTGAAACCTGAACTTGTGAGTTCCGCTTGCCAGATCAACAGTCCACAATCATCGCTATCCAACGGTCCTGATCTCCTTTTCGTGTATCGACACTTCGCGTTTCGAGAATTTGGAGGATCGCTCACCTCCCTTCTCCCGATATCCAAATTGTTTTTACCTCATTTCCTCGAAATGAATCAATGGTCCAGATCTCACCTCAATCTAACGGTTCAGATCAAATCGCGAACTCAAATTTCATGAGTTCCCAGAACTCTTACCTCTGATTTCCCGAGTTGTGAATTCTTGATATGTCCCTAGACAATCAACGTTCCATGCTCTCTCTTCGATCAACGATTGTGATCCTTTTGTGAGTTCGCACTTCATGAATCCTCACAACTCTTCCCTTTGACCTTTCCACTCTACGAGTCAACAAAATGTTGATCTCTCGCCACGTGTCCTGTCTCGGTGGACGGTTCCGATGATTTCAGAATTTCATAACCCCGCTCCTCCTGTGTACTTTCAAAGCTTATCATTAGTGCACTTTACCTTGATCAACCGACTACGATTATTTTACGCTCAGACCAAATGACTGAGATCTTTCCTCCTCTGTTCTTGCTCCTTGTTGTCTGGACATTGATCAAATGGTCCATGTCTCTCTCCCTCATCTTAAGCTTTCTTCAGACTTAGAATATTTTCTAAAGATTCAAAGGTTTCAACCTTTGTCCTTCCTACGAGTCTGTTTCTTGGATCTCGTTCGCACTTCTTGGAAAGTGTTATCCCTTCTGAGCTTGATCTCCTCAAATATTTCTATCTCCCAAGCACTTCTTTCTTTTTCGAGAAATTTCGTCTAACCCAGATTTAAAGATTTCTTGAAAATAATTCTTCCCGCCTTCCTGGCGTTCCTCTGTTCCGGTCCTTCGACTTCTTACAAAGTCACTTCGAAACTGATTCAAATTATATATCTGTGCACTCTTTGCAGCAGATTCTTACGCAAGATCTAGATTCTTGCGGATGATTGTGCACTCCTTGCAGCAGTCACTTTGCACTACTTGCAATGGAAATATTACGCTATTTCTTATGAGATTTACGAGTTGAAATAGACTCTTTCAATGCACTCCTTACGGACTGTATGCACACTTTGCACTGGCTCACGAAGAAAAGTGATTGAGAATTATACAAACATTTTAAAGATACATACACTCATAGCAATATTCATTCATTCTTGAAAACAACAATAATAGAGGATTGTGAACAACAACAATCTAACACATTTGGATCAATTTTCCTCGGTTATCTTCATTCAAAATGAAAAGATGATTACAAAAAAAATCAAAACAATAACTACCGTTCAGAAAATTCCTACTTGCTCGCAACCCCTTTAAGGCGTACAAAACCTCTCTTTATATCAAAGGGTCCTTAGGGTTTCCCCCTGACTACTCGTTGTTCAAAAGAAAAAAACTAACTACTACTTAATTGTGGTTACATCGAGACTAGGGTTGACTCCCTGGTCAAGCATGCTCATTTTGTCTCCACACACGTGATCTTTCCTCTTTTGTTTTCTATCAGCTTCAAATGATTACAGAACCAGCCAGCATTTGATATTCTGAATTGGTCCTTAGGCACTATGTTTTCCTACCACGTGTACTTGTTGGCGATGCTCCTGCATCACATATGAATGCTTCTACTGGTGCTATAAGGTTTGGAAGTTTCCTTGTTGACCTTAATCTAGATCTAAATAAACCCATTTTATGTCACATCACAATGGAAAAGGGAATCTAGTAGTAGATGTAGGCTCACTCATCAATTGAGGAAGGAAGTACTAACATATCTCAATAACCTATATCCATGTTTGATTCATCCCTTTCAATCTTCCAAGAATAGACTATCTCTTCTTGTGTAGAAAAAATCTTCATGTCTTCTAAAGGACTTGAGGATTAATCCACTAGAATTTATTCATCCATAAATCCATCCACATAATTTCATTATTCCATACAATATATGCAAGAAGTATACTTATTTCACACACACACACAGGAAAAATCCATAACATTTTTATGTTGAAATAAAATGTTGGATTACTGAGAGGGGGGGTGAATCAGTAATAGAGAAATATAATCCTTTTTAACCATATAATGAAAGTGTTATATCAATGTAGCATTATCATCCAATATTTGCAGAGTAAATAAACAATGAACAAATGAACAATCATACACATACACAATACACCAGTGTTTTTACGTGGAAACCCAAAGCGGGAGACAACCATGGAATGTTTTTTCTTATATGTCTTGAAGAATTACATTCATTGGAAGAACCAACTTCCTTTGTTTTCCATCTTCAACTAGAAGGAGGCTCCAACCCCCTAGTGTCTTAGGCTACAACCTGAGGGAAGCTCCAACTCTCCGATTATCTGGCTACAACCCCCTATGATCTCCAACTACAACCGAAAGGTGGCTACAACCACCTATCCTTGCCCCGTCCAACCGCCCTGATGTATAAGTAGAATTATGGAACCTGTTACACTATCACTGTGAGATATACTATTGTAAACCTGTACAATTCAACCTACACCAAACAACCTATACCAATAACCTGAACCATGCATCAAATTGTACCTCAACCTGTTATCAACCTGTACCATAAATAAGTGCATCAACCATGCACCAACCTGTGCCTCAAACTGTACCATGAACAATTTCATCAACCATGCACCAAACCTATACAAATAACGTGTCACAACAACCTATCCAAACAACCTATCACAACAACCTGCCTCATCAATCTTATCAACCAAATCAAATATACTCACTAATATCAATCACCAACACAACTCTCAAAGATGTGCATCAACCAAGCATAACACAACAACTCATAATCATCACCAATATCAATATGTGCTTCTAATAATATACCAATACAAGTATGCTACATCATTCATAAACCATGTGTCAACAATACTACTAACAAGTGCCTCCAACCATGTACCAAGTATGTACCAATCATGTATCAACTACTCATCAACTATAACTCATCAAGGTGTACCAACATCATCAACTATACACCTCATGTATGTGCCAACTCATCAACTACTTGTCTCAACCATGTACCCAACATGTACCTCAACCAAAAGACCTCATCAATTTCGTCATCCAAATATGATTTGTAACTCTGTAATAGACCTGGTGTATATGATCACATACCTGCAAACATTCCTTAACTTTAACAACAAGAGACTATCATTTTCATCAAACTTTTCTTTAGTCTCACATGACTAGTTTTGGATTAGTCAACAATCCTAACTTGAAATAATCATAACTATGTACATGTAATGAATAAATATATGAAAATAGTACACAATGTTTTCCAGTGTGTTTTATGCAATTCCTCCAAGTGTCACTACTTGGAACCTCTCAGAAAAGGAGTTATAGAAAAAAATGGCATACCTTCTTGAATTCTGGCGTATTCTAGAGAGCGAACTTGTAGAACGTGCCCCGCACAGAATATTTGTTGTATGGATCTGAAAATTTTACAAAGAATACTACAGACTGTACTCTAACAAAAAAAAATTGTCTTTCTTAATTTGGATCTGTTATGAAGACATTATGACATTTTTACCCGAAACACTTGTTTTAGACTAGTTTCAATACTATCCACAAACCCTATTTTCCACGGAGTGTAACTCCAAAAATACAACAACCCACAAGTTGAAATTTGTACCAAATCTATTTGGATATATTTTCTCAATGGCCTATCAATTTCACAGTTTGAATCATTCTAGAAAAATATTTCTTGCAAAAATGGTGAGATGACCTGTAAATAACATACCTTAGAAAGCATCGTCAAAAGAATTTATCCTCTCTTGAATTTCGGCCTTCTTTACTTCACCTTCTCTTTGAAATTCGGCTTAGATATAATTTGGTTACCTCAGTCACCTGTAGATATTCAATATTTTCAAGTGTGATATAAAATAGAGAGCCTTGACTCTTATTTATACTTTCATGTAGCTTCCTCAAGGGGTTACCTTTTAACCATCTTAACCCACTTTCCTTATTTTAGGGTTAACCAACTTCTAACCACTTGTCCAATTAGTAATTTATCCATTAAATTTATTATTTAAATGATTTATTTTGTATCCACTTTGAATTATAGTACACTCATAACTTCACTTTACCTCAAGGGGTTACCTTCTAACCAGCTTAAACCACTTTCCTTATTTTAGGTCTAATCCACTTCTAACCACTTGTCAACTTAGTCATTTCTCCATTAACTTTATTATTTAAATAATTTATTGTGTATTCACTTTGAACTATAGTACACTCATCACTTCACTTTATTATTTACCTTTTAAAAATCTCTTAAACCACTTTGACTACTTTGACCTTTTGGGGCTTCTAGATGACTCATGAGGGTTCTCCAACTTCACATGGACATAACTCTCTAACCGTGAGGAGTTATGTGACGTTCCAAATACCACTGGAAATGGACTGACATGTAATATCCATATAGAATATTATTACCTACAAATATATCAAAACTCATACCTTTATCCATCAAACAAACTTGGGTCCATTATCCAAACCTGGGTTCTCCAACTTCACATGGCCATAACTCTCTAACTGTGAGGAGTTATGTGATGTTACACATACCACCGGAAATGGAATGACATGTACTATCCATCTAGAATAGTATTACCTTCAAAAATATTCAAACTCGTAGCATTATATGAAACAACCTTGGGTCCATTACCCAAACCTTTGTGCTACCAGAATTCACTACTTGACTTTCTCCAAGGGTTGAAATCAATCAATAAGGGTTGAAATCAATGAAAAAAAACAATCCATACCAACTATCCATCAACCTAATCCAACTGTCTGAAAATCTCCCCCTTTAGCATTGATGGCAACACCAACATCGATGGCAACACTTAGTCATGATAACATTCATGCTTATACTCCTCATCAATGTTTCTATATATCCCCCTTTGACATCAATGGAAAAGGGCATCTCCCTTTGGAGTTGCTCCCCCTGACTGAACTCTCCTTGGGGCTGCTCCCCCTATCTACATGCCTTTGATTTTTCTTTCCGTTTCCTTTGATTACTCTCTATCCCTTCATATGAATAATATCTCCCCCTTTGACAAAGGGTATCACTCTGAAGTCATATCGCTCATTCTTCCCTTGTGACAATTTCTCCCCTTGGAAACATGCATCTATGCTCTCTCTCCAAGCATTTACCTTTGCATCTGATAAATCTCTCCCCCTTTGTCCTATTTATGGTGCTTCCTCATGTACATCTAAGACATATAAGATAAGCATTCAAAAGCATTCATTTTGGAGCAGAAATTACTCCTAGTCTCTGGTGAAGATACTCAAGGGCTTCCCATCGAAGTGGTTTTGTAAAGATGTATGCCACTTGTTCTTTTGTTCCCACATATTCAACTATGACGTTCTTCTCTGCAACTTGTTCCCATAGAAAGTGATACTTGATTGGAATGTTCTTGATCTTGGAGTGCATCATCGGGTTCTTTGAGATATTGATGGCGCTTGTATTATCAAAACAGATTGGAATGGGCTCATCATACTCAACCTGTATATATGTCAAAGTTTGTTTCATCCATATAACCTGTGTACAACATGTTGTTGCTGCAATATACTCTACCTCGACTGTAGATAAGGATATTGATGATTTTTTCTTGCTTAGCCAAGATACTAAACACTCACCCAAGTAGAACGTTGCTCCACTGGTGCTTCATCAGTCATCAATGCAACCTTACCAATCTACATCCGTGTAGGCAATAAGTGATAGATCCTTTCCTTTTAGATACCATAATCCAAACTCTTTTGTTCCTTTGAGATATCTGAAAATCCTCTTCATTGCTAATACATGTGATTCGTTTGGTGTTGCTTGAAATTGTGCCACATGTCCAATTGCCATCATTACATCTGTTTTGGATGTTGTCACATATAGTAAGCTACCAATCATTGACCTGTATTGCCTCTGGTCTGTAAACTTTGAATCATCATATTTTCTCAACTTGCAACTATTTTTCATAGGAGTGGTAACTGGTTTGCAATCTTCCATTCTGAACCTCTTTAGAATTTATCTGATATACTTAGTTTGAGAAATAAAAATTCCTTGGTTTCTTTGACATATCTGAAGATCCAAAAATAAGGATAGTTCTCCAAGTAATGACATTTCAAATTCATTCTGCATATCCTTTTCAAATTTATGTCTTAACCTATCATTAGTACTTCCAAAAGAATATCATCAACATAAATTTCAATTAATAAAATATTACCTTGAGTTACCTTGATGTAGAGGTTGTTTTCTGCACTTCCTTTCCATAGTTGGTAGGGAGTTTTTTCATTGTTGTTTCTGAGCATTGCTCTGTTTTGAATGTGAACTGGTGTATGCACTATATGTGTTCAATAAATATCTGTCAATTTGGAATCCATTAGCATTGTTCGAGCCATTTCATGTGTAATTATCATCCATTATGATAATGTTCCTTTGTCTTTGAACCACTCTCTGAACCAATATATGAATCTATTCTCTTGTACACTGTCATATATCTGTCCAAACCTGCTAAGTGTTCTTACAAATCCATCTTTTTCCATATTGTCCAAGACTCTACTTCCGCAATTGTCCATAATGCTGACCCATTTATCACTTTACTATCATGAAGTCTTGATTAATCTATCAAATTGTACTTCTACTAACTAAATACTCTGAATCTATCTTCTCAAACTTTGCAATTTGCTCGAATGACGGTTCTTTGGCCTGTCAAAACTATTGCATAGAATTCCCTTGTCTAATATTCATATTACTTGGGAGTCTAAGCCAGATAGCTCAGAACAATTCATGCTCTGATGTGTATTCATCATCATCTTCATTAGTATATTCATCATCATCTTCATTGGTAGATTCATTATCTCTATAAGCTCTGACTTCTTTCTTTATGTCTGTGGATTCATCTTTCACTACAATTCATAAAAGTACAAGCTCTTGAACATGTTCCTTATTTACTTGTCCTTCCTTTCTTTTTCTCTGTAGAATTTTCTTCATCTCATTTTATTTCCAATCTTGCGATCTCTAGTACCTGGTCTTTGTTCACATGTTCTTCATGTTTTCTTATCCATACTTTCTTATATCTGATATCGGTGTTCTCTTTCATGGAATTATCGATCATGCTTCTATAATCATTGGCTATGTGTCCATAATTATGACATTTGTAACACTCAATGTAATGTGCAACCACATAGGCACTTCTTTCTTAAACATTTCTTTTATAATCCTTGCAATCTGCAACCTTATGTCGAAAATTAGTACAATAAAAACAATGGCCATAAAATAAATTTGCATACATGGGAGTGAATGATCTTCTTTTTGGTGTATTCCTTATGAATTTCTGCCTTGACTGATCATGATCATGATTGAAGCTTCTTTGTGGCTTGAACACAGAGGGTCTTCTTGAAGATTTATCTTCAATAGTTTTCTTAGATTCTGGTTGACCATGATTTCTTCCTTTGAGTACTTTCTCTTCTTGACCAAAATCTGACTCAAGTTGGTTTAGATCGTTAGTTCTTTCCTTAAGATGATCCACCAATATATTCTCTCTCATTTTTTATTCTTCCTTCTGTGTTATTATGTTGGCTTCAAAACACTTCTTTTGATATTCAAGATTTTCTTCGATCTTTCTGGCTTCTTCTAGCTGAGTTCTTAAGTTCTCTATGACCTGTTGGGATTCTTCAAAAATGTGAACACTTTCATTTTGTTTCATCAATTCTTTCTTGAGTGACTTGTTTTCTTCTCTTAGTTCATCTAAAACACTAATCAATTCTGCCTCATAATTGTCTTCTTTTTCAATTTGTTTGTTTGTCTCATTTCCTTCATGGCATTGTATTTCAATATGTCCACATTTTTCAAAATTAAATCAAAACAACATAACTCTAGTGATTATGTACTCTTCATCTTCTGAATATGTTTGACATGGTGAACATAATTCTTCTTGATTTGTATCTGCATCTTCTTTGACATTTTTTGAATCTACAATACGTGAAGAATATATG
>ML806614.1:102414-123381 GCA_009831015.1 Picea engelmannii | reverse complement strand
CCCTCATCAATTTCATCTTCCAAATCTGATTTGCAACTCTATAATAGACCTGGTGTATATGATCATATACCTACAAATCTTCCTTAACTTTAACAATAAGAGACTAGCATTCTCATCAAACTTTTCCTTAGTCTCACATGACTAGTTTTGGATTAGTCAACAACCCTAACTTGAAATAATCATAACTATGTACCTATAATGAATAAAGATATGAAAATAGTACACAATGTTCTTCAGTGTGTTTTATGCAATTCCTCTAGGTGTCACTATTTGGAACCTCTCAGAAAAGAATTTATAGCAAAAATGGTATACCTTGCTGAATTTTATCTTATTCTAGAGAGAGAACTTGTAGAGCGTGCCTCACACGTAATATTTGTTGTATGGATCTTAAAATTTTACACAGAACACTACAGACTGTACTCTAACCAAAACTTTTTTTCTTACTTAATTTGGATATGTTATGAATAAGATATGACGGTTTTACCTGAAACACATGTTTTAGACTAGTTTCAGGATTGGCCACAAACCCTATTTTCCACAGAGTGTAACTCCAAAACTACAATGATTGTAATACATCCACGACGGGGCATAAATAAAAGATTTATTTTTCCTCAATTAGTCGAAACCTCCATCCATGGTCTCTAATCCTGTTCAATGGACCTTCAAAATTCCTGAGTTGAAGCAGCTCTTCAGTTCCCTACTGGAATCTCTAAGAAATCGATCCACGGGTTTTTGTGAGACTTCATCCGTGTGAACTAGCACCAGGTGCAACCCCCCCACCATCCACGTGACCACTACCCATGACCACAAGCCTAACTAAAAGGCACGTCGTGAAATCACATATTGGTTCCTTGCGTGTGATTCACCTCGACTCTCTCGATCTTCGATCTCCCGACAGGGGCCTAACACTTACTAGCTCCTCCTTCATATGACCATCGGATGTGACCTAGGGCTCAACCTCAAGCGCTTATCGGGACTTTGTGTTTCGCGATGTTGGAGGGTCACTCACCTCCCTTCTCCTGATACATGAAATGTTGATATCTCCTCGCCACAGATCAACAATTGTGATCCTTTCACCAACTCGGACTTCGTGAGTTCTCACGACTCCTATCTCTGACTTCTCGAGTTGCGAGTTAGTGAAACATTGATCTCTTTCCACGTGTCCCTTCTCAATGGATGGCTAGGATCCTTTCGCAAACTCAGACTTCACAAGTTCTCTCTCTTATGCAACTCCAAAAATTTTAAATCTCATGCACTTTCCTCTAGATCCAACGGCTGTTGGTCCACGTGCTCAGATCTAACTATTGAGATTTGATATCCTCTACGCTCATTCCTCATTGTCTGGACTCTAATATGACGGTCTAGGTGGGTCCTGATAGATCCTTGGATCTACGGCCCAAATCACATCGTGATTTCAGATTTTAGAGGTTTAGTCGCACCAACGCGCGATTCTCCCATCGCGCAAACTCTGAACTCACTGATCCGACGGTCGAGGTGGGTCCCTATAGATCCTTAGATCTATGGCCCAATTCACATCGTGATTTTGATTTTAGGAATTCAAAGGATCTATCCCTTTCAAGATGATTACCAACATTCATCGGACCTACAAAGGCTGAATAAGTCAAGGTGTTAACGCCTGCATTCCTTCCTCAAATATAACAGCTATGATAGACCTCATATCTTCTCGAATGGATCTGATCCGTTCAACTTCCAAACGAAAGGATACTCCCTTTCGATACTTTAATCTCGCTATCCTTCCTGATATTCGTCAGTTATGAAGGACCTAAGAGCATTACACTCTTTCTATTGGACTTAACACTTAGAATAATTTTTGCATACCCCTTACGCTCATTCATCAAGTCTAGAACTTAAGTGGTTCTCGGCTTCTGCTTACCTCACAGAGAGCCTGTGCATATCTTCACTACCTCTCCTGAGTGTAATAGAATTCGTCCTTCAAGGGACTCAGAATGACTAGGAGGGTCGACATTCGTTCATGAAACTGTGTCCAAGGTCGACGAACATACAGTTCGTGATTCTAGCTTAAGCACCACGGGATGCAAGCATTTACTAGTATAAAACATGTCCTATCCATATGATTTCCTACTTGCCTAATTTCACATCCATGCAGATACAAAAGAAGGAAATATAGTATAAATGATTTGGCAAACATAACCATCCCTGCAACATTCATAGGATATCCAACTTTAACTCATAGTACCACTTAAATACACAAGATATGTGATTACTTATCTATTACAGGTGGTAGCCAAATAATTGATTGTGGGTTTTCATCCTTCCACCCTATCATAGCCTTAGAGGCATTCATTCTTAGCACTCTGACCACCCCCATGCCAAGCCATGATATCACCAAGGAGCTCTCGCAGTTCTCAAGGATTCTTTCTCTGTTCATTTTCTGCTCGAGTTCTATTCTCTGCAACTTTCATATATTTCTCTCTATTATGGCCTCAACGAGGTTTATTGGATGCTCACTCAACATAAATCTCGCAACCTTCTGTTCATTATCCCTCGGAGAGCTCCGCGCATCTCCCTTACGAGCTTGTGCTCTCCTCGCCGGTGTCCCCACTCTAGTTTTCCATGTATATCTATCTTACCTTCCTTCTTTTGGAAGGTTCCCAACCTATCATGTTCCTTCTATCAGAAGGAAGCTTGGGTCTGCAGGTATTTGTGGTACTTTGGGCTGACATTTGGCAGCTCAACCATGCTTCCATTCATGGGGGTGGTTGATAATTCAACCACTAGTCCTTTCTTCATTAACTAATTTCTCTCCTAGGGATCCGAAGGAGGTTTGTCATCCTCATTAAGGGAAATTTGGGGTTATTTGGTATAATGAACCCTCTCGTATAGTTTTCACATTCTTCCTCTAGTGATATCATGACCAGTACTTTCAAGGATTCACCCCCACTGTCAGTTATTGGCAACTCAAAAAATAATACATTTACATTGTCCACATGCCTTAGCATGGTAATTCTTATTTTATGATTAATTACAAATTGGGGGAAACATGGATATTACAATTCCCTCCCCCTTAAAGGAACATTGTCCTCTGTGTTCTTCCTCAAAAACACTTGTCATTCCTTTCTCATTCAGCTGTTTCAGAAATCTTCATCTTTCTCTCTCGGTCAGGTCCTTTTTAAGACCCTTAATCTTTGTCACCTGCTTTCAGAAATTCTTGGACAATCAAGCACGTTAATCATAGTCCTATGCGAAAACATTGCATAAAAATTTCTATGAAAATTTTCATAATCTTAGCACAATAATTATCTGCGCAGTTTGTGGATTTGTATCCACATGGTTGTTTTGTTATCCAGGATCATTTTTTTTCCTTGACATACCCATTGGGTGCATGATCCCAATCAATAGTTTACAATAACTATCAATATTTCATCTTTATTGTGGTCACTCACCCTCTAGGCCCAGGCTCAGGCATCCCCTTCTCTGCTATATAGTCCCTCGGGTGATCCATCTTGCCTTGCCAAGGTTTTCTCACACTAGAATAACTACCCACCGTGTGCATGATCCCAATAGTTTACAAGAACTATTTGTTGATGGGTCTTAAACCCCTTAACTCAACAGTAGGAACCAAACCCGCCACTGAGGCCCAATTAGACTCTATAGCGTTTTTGATTGGAATGGTTCTCCAGATCTCGCGATCCGACCAATTTAATCGATGGGCTTTGTGTTTTCTTGTGGAGGCATATCCTTCAGTCAGGATTTTCTCTTTTGGTATTTTCTGTTTAGTTAGGATAAATGTGAGGAAAAGCCGGTATAAACCAACTTGACCACACAACAATAAGGAAGTCTAGAGACTGGGAAAGTTTGGGCTTGGGATAACCCTCACTCCAGCATGCAGACATGGATCTCTTACCATAGGCCTAGTAATAATACTTTAACCGTGTGAGCACTCGATCACTAGCTGAGATTTTAACCTAAACTATCGAGGAAACAAGATGAGAGAAAATTTAAATACTACAGAAGAGGCTGAGCTTTGGATAGCCCATTGCTCAAGCATTCAAATGATAATCCTATACCACAGGCCTAGTAATAATACGTTAACCATGTGAGCATCCAACTACTGTTTGAGGATACTAATTACTAGAAGAAAACATTTGTATGATAAGATCAATAGCAAGCAAAATAATTCATCTACCATAATCTTTCATCATATATCCACACAACGATTCATCATTTCCATCATTAGAGAAAAGAGCAGCAAAACAATTGCACCAAATAACTTGACAATATATTTGATAGCTCTTACTTGTTACATTTGTTCATGAAATGAATAGGAAATAGTTCTTCTCCAGGCTCAATTACACATGCATATGATGAAAACAACTTTGTCTCTGGTTTAGAAGGACTTCTTCATTCATAGCAGCTCCAAAATAATTCTTAACAACTAGAAAGAAAAGAGTTCTTAAAACCAACCATCCACCGTAGACCATCGGTCGATGTTCCTATTTATAAGATAAAGTCTTAACAGTAATTAACGGTAAAATACAATTTGAGATAATCAAAAATCACCACGTGGTGTCATCATATGATAGTCTTTCAACAGTCCACCTGAGTTGTTTCTTGAAAAGGGTGGTTTTTTTCATAATCGGACCATCTGATAAAGAGTTCTTCACAAGTATGGGCCCACAGAAATCAATGTTGTTCCATTGGGGCTGCATATATCCCTCTGATGTCCGCTGCATGTGCTCGGTATTTTATCAAGGTGTAATTCAGTTGTTGCAACATGGTTTTAGCTCTAATCGAGTGTTCTGTGAATTGTCGCACCTGTCTCAGCCTCACGTCGGCTACCTTCACACACTCTTCGGCCCATAGGGAGTCTTTTTCGGCATACATCTTGAGCACGTTTCTTATGTCCATAAACTCACCGGGGTTGTCGAACTTGGGGAGCTTGATATCTTTCATTACTTTATTAATTTTATCCCAGTGCTTCTAACACCTGGCATATTGTTCTTATATCTCCCAATGTGGATCCTGAGACATCTTAGCCCAATATTTTGCGGATATCTTTATGCGATCGCGGCTATTTTTTCTTAATAGTTGAATTCCATGTTCTTCCTTTTCTCGACCCTATTGGAATGCCTCAATGTATTCGAGCCTTTCCACCACTTGTTGCGCTCTTTCATGCCATCATTCCATCTCCTTGCATGCTGCGAGAGCCATGAGAGTGTCCCCCTAGAACTCAATTATTTTTTCAATTAACAAGGTTCTTTCTTTCTTGTACTCGTTGTAAAATTTTGAAAACTCACTCTTCAAATATGTCGCAGTTTGTGTGGTGCCTTTATAATACTCAAAAATATTTCACAAGTGTTCCAGTTCCTTCAGAGTATCCGCTAGTTCTCTTTCATCCCTCCTGGCCCTATCCTGGGTAGCATCAGAGAGGGCTCTTCCCACGCCTATTAGTTCAGACATGTGAACATCTGCTGTGTTGATCAAGCTTTCCCCTATGGTAACCAAAATAGAATGTTCCACACTAATCTTCCTCTTCTTAGCAATCCTTTGGACGATGGCCTTCCTCTTTTGATCATAGGAGATCGCATAGATGTCCTCCACTTCGTCTACTGGATCTGGTATCTGTTGGTCACTCCATATGACTTTGTTTCCTAGGCTTCCAGTGGTATATATTTTTTCAAGATCAGACTCTTGAACCTCCTTGTTTTTCTCCGAAGGCCCGGCCTCTTCCTGATGTTTATCGAGGACCTGAGTATCAAGTGGAATGGATGTGTCGAAAGAGAGCTCAACACTTGCATGTATTCTAGCCATCACATCCCTAACATCCTTCTGCGGGGATCTTTCTTTTGACACATCCAATAATGACTTGTCCTTGGGACTACCTTCTCGGGTCTCTGACGTATCTGGCGTTTCTGTATCTAAGCCACTTTCGACTCCTTTTTCTTCTTGAGTGTCCTCTTGACTCTAAACATTGGGAACAAGAGGTGTTTTTTCCTTGGCTCCCTTTTCTTCTTCTACATGCACAAAGGTTTTCTGAGATGCCTATGGACTCTTATCATCACTGTATATATCTATGAACTCAGACAGAGGGTTAGGCACACTAGTTTCGAAAGACACCTGGCCCGGCTTTGATTGAGTCGTTGCGCATGCCAGTGAATCGGCTAGCGGCAATGTAGATTCAGGGTCATCTGACCTGTTGATGTTACCGAGGTCTGTGAGCTCGGAGCCGCCTACCCCTGTCGGGCTCTCTTCTGGGTTACTGGTCAGAATGCTTGATAAGAGGGTTGCATCCATTATTTGTTGAGCATGTTGGAGAAATAGTGTCCCTCTTTCCCTTTCACTTGGAGTTCCAATAAAATTCTAGTTTTGTACAAGGGCTTCCTGGGGAGCTTCCATCGTTTCGACCGATTCAAATGTTACCCTTTCTTCCCTAGTCCTGAGAATTTCTTCCACTCTTTGCTCTCTTTCATCCAAGAACGTCTCTTTCTCTTCCCAACTCATGGCCCTGAACTTGGTTATTTTGGGGTCATCCATTCTTGCCATCACCTCATCCCAATCTTGAGCATTTTTAGTGAAGATTTCATCTTCAAACTGGTCGTGGGCATAAGGCCAACAGGACAATACTTGTGATGCATGTTTTGAGACCAGACCCTTGGGATCATGCTTGCGAAAGCGTCCTGTCTAGAACCAAAATTCCAATTGACTTAATCCCTCTTGCTTGGCATGTGCAGTGTATTTAACCTGGTAGAAGCCGATATGAAACCCATAGGGTATGAATGCTCGCTTCTTATCCTTCAAAAAAGTGGCATTGTACCCCTGCAAGATAGTTTGGTAACATATTTCCCCTAGTACCAGTCGGTCGAGGACATATATAGGTAGAAAATGTGGTGCTCCTATGGCACCAAAAACCCTAATGTAGGTTTCGCGCTCATCCAGGTACCAGTAACCGACTTTCGATATAACTTTTTTGGCCGCATCAGACAACCTTGGGCATTGTTTCTTGAAAAGTAAGAAATGAATAGGTGTGATAAATTGGTCGCAAATGAGAGAGTAGGATATTTTATACCTGTTCTCCCACAAGATGCTAAAATAGACATGGATCGATAGCTCAGAAGTGTGCCAGCTCAGGTTCATTCCTGCGAAGACATTTCTTGCACAGATGATGTCCAATAGATAATACGCCATATAGAAGGCAAGAGTTTCTCCTTCCTTCGCCTGCTGAGCTTGTAGAATGCAGGTGCTCAGTTGTTTGGAGATGATCGTGCCCCAGTTGAAGCTTGTTATGGAGATGGCGAAAGTATAAGCCAAAGGCATCCATGCCTCCGAAAACCTGGAGCAATCTTTTTCTCCATGCAACCGAAAAAGGAGAGCCATTAGATAGATATAAGGTTGTCTGAGGTTGGTCGTTGAGTACCAGCCGGAGTTTCGGTTAGTGATTTTTTTGTCTTCTCTCCACCAGGACGCCATGATTTTGCTAGTGTTGTGCTTCTGATAAAACTTCACAACAAAATCCTTGTTCAAACGTTCATCTGGCTCCCTGAGCTTGTAATACCTTTGGACTTCTATTAGGAGGAAAACCCCGACGATTTGACCATTATCATCATTAATTACACACTTATGTGCATCGTTGTGATCAATAAGACATTTCAAAATTTCAATGCAAGGGAATACCAGAATCCTTCTCACCACCATGTGTAGGTAAGCCTTGTGGATGTTGACAAAGACCTCATCATCCAGCTTCCTCATGTCAGGATCGCTATGCAGGGCATATTCGGGGAATTCTTCGTGGTTGATTTCCTTGAACAGGTCTTCCCATCGTGAGAATTTTTTCTTGGTCCCAATTTTCACCTTTGTGTCCCCAAAGGCCAGGGGCTAAGCGAAGGCTTATTTGGTGATTGTCTTGATGATGGGCATTGTCTTGGAAGCGAATTCCAATTTTCTTGCAACAACTGGGGAGGAGCCTTCTCCTACTTATGATTCTTGCATATTTGGGACTCTAGGATATTTCCTGGTGGTAGGTTTCTTTGGAGGCACCGTTCCTGCAACTGAAGACTCTCAATTAGGGTCGGCACATAGAATAATATTAGATCTTAATTTATATGTGAAATGAAATCAACACCAGACTAGTACATACCTATATGCTTGCTAAACTTTGTTGCTTAATACTCACTATACCTTGGAAGCCTTCTCCGAGTTGTTCATCTCGCTCCTCTGGATGTTCCGGACCTCTTTACATGCAGAATTATTTGGCTCATAATAATCTAGGGTAATATAACAAGAGAGAACTTACCAGTCGCATCAAGCTGTTAATACAAGTAATGAGACGAAATTTAAACTACTTACCGCCAATTCTCTGTAATCAATTTTACGTAGGTTGATGACAGAGGCATGGAGGGAGATGCATTATATCTATAAGTTAAAACGGTCATTGGGCTTTGCGCATGAATTAGAGACTAATGCGCGATCTTGGAATTAATCAATCAATTAAATGCATCGTATCTAGCGTATCTTAGAGCTAAAACGTCCCATCATGTCATTTTCTGAAAGGGGAAGTCGGGGATCGGTGCTGAGCTACGGGATTCTTCGTTGATACTCCTTACAAAATAAAAATAAAAAATGTCGACACCGATTTCTTTCGTCAGATGGCTCTGACACGACACATGGCTGATAAAAACAGATGATTGGACTCACGAGTTCCAACATAGGTGGTAACCTTCTTTCAGTTGCACGCTTCCTTTCCCAGCCTAGAAATCATCGATTTTTCTTAGGTATCAGGGGTTAGTAACCGGGGATGAACTTATCGCAGCTTTTCCCTTGGGCTAGCTACTTGGAAATTCGTCGATGTCGAAATGTTTTTATGGGATCGGCCATCGACGATTCCTCCCTTTCCCTGCAAATGACTACTTCCTTTCGCGTTTCGCCGATGCTGAATGAAATCGGTCATCGAAAAATTTCTTGTGAAATGATTATCACGAAAGAACAACTCCCCGTTTATCGATGCTGACAAAAACCGGCGATCGGCGTCCTTAGTTTTCTAGGATGATTTTCTTTCACCTCTGATTCTTCTGGGTGTCGAAATTTGGATGCGTCAAGTGAAACGAATTAATGGTTGATTATTTAGTCAAATGTTACTCCCTTTAAGTTGTGATGGTTTCGACATGTTCAAGGAAAATTTTAAAGAATCAAGGAGAAATTGTAGAAAACAAAGATAAGTGAAAACAACATTGTTCTGAATTAAACAATAAGTGGTACCCAAAAAGTAGAGTTTGGCAGAGATATTTTTTAGGGTGTGTTGAGAGCTCAACAAATGGTGATTCACTGGGCGAACGCAGAATATATGTTCTTCCTTCAATAACCTTAACTCATGTCCTCTCTTTTTTTGTTTATATTTATTTTATTATTATTATTATTATTATTATTTTATTTTATTTTATTTTATTTTATTTTATTTTTTTACTATTATTGGAAATATTGTTTTAGGGCCTGACCATTTACTGGGAGGGTGTCAGGTTCTCCCCTCAAGTTATTCAATTGATAAGTACCTGCCCCTATATTTTCAGCAACTTGGAAAAGTCCAAGCCATAGGTTCTGAAACTTAAAATGCTTCCCTTTTGGTTTATTCGCTCTGTCCCATTTTAGTACCAAGTCTCCTACCTCAAAAATCTTTTCTTTGGCTTTATGCTTATCGAACCATCATTTCACTATCTGTTAGTGAGATAGGAATTTTGACTTAGCCTTCTCTCTCTCTTCTTCCAACATGAGTAGAGTATTGATTCTTTGTTGCATGGCCAATGAGGGTTCCTCGTTGGAATATTGGGCCAATTGAAGAGATGGAAGATAGAGCCTGTTTGGGATAATAGCTTCTTGTCCGTAGACCAGAAAGTACAGAGAGTTTCCTATGGCTTCTTTGGGTGTGACAATATCAGCCCATAGGGAATTATGAAGTTGATTATGCCAATTTCTTTGGTTATCTGTCACTGTCTTCTTTAATATCCTTACCAAATTTTTGTTAGTTGACTCTGCCACACCGTTTCCTTAAGGGTAATAATTTGCAGAGTACTTGATTATGATTCCTTTGTCCAGAGAAAATTTTGTCAATAGTGTAGAGGAGAAGTAAGTTGCATTATCAAATACCAGAACAGAGGGGAGACCAAACCTTGTGATTAGTTGTTTTTCTATGAATTGGATCACTACCTTCTCATTTACATGAGTCAGAGGGATGGCCTCCGCCCATTTTTGTGAAATAGTCGGTGGCAGTAAGAATGTACTTGTGCAGCTTAGAAGAGCTGGGCATAAATTCTCCTATGATATCTAACCCCCACTACTCAAAGGGTCTCAAAACAATCATAGGTTGAAGAGGGATTGTTTCCCTTCTCTCCTTTCCAGCGCTTATTTGACAAGTATTATAGTTTCTAGTGTAAGTGTGTGCGTCTTTGAACAAGGTGGGCTAGTAGTAGTCGGCCCTTAGAATCTTATGAGCGGTGGTATTTCCAGAAAAATGTCCTCCGACGGGGCCATCATGAAGTTCCTTTAGCACCTTATTGGCGTCTTCATGTTCGAGGCACCTCAACAACACCCCGTCATAGTTGATCCAGAAAAGCATTGAATTTATGAGACGATATTGTGCAGACTTTAACCTGAGGGCTCTTCTCTCTCTTGGGTTGAGAATTTCGGGACAAGTTCTATGATGTAGTAGGTAATCCAAGTCCTTGTACCAAGAATCTCATCCTGGGGGAATGTATGCTAATTCTCCACACCATAGAGATATTTCATTCTCCCATCTAGAGTCTTCATTTACTTGATCCTGGGCTTCGGCTGTGAGCTTGCACAAACCTTGTCCTTTTACCAACTTGGCAGGTTTTATGTCTAGATCAAATTCTTGGACTACTTCCATCCAATTCCCTCTTCTTTCTCCCATTTCTTGTTAGGTGAACAGAGATCGGACTGTAGGGTGTGGCACAATCACCTTAGTGTGGTTCTTGAAGATGTAGGACCTGAAATGCCTTATTGCCTTATAGACTGCGTAGGCTTTCTTTTCTATGGCAGGATAGTTGAGCTCAGCTCCTTGAAGGTTAGTGCTCATAAATTATATTGGGGATTCATTGTTGTCATCATCCTTTTGAGTTAAAACCGCAGCCAGCGACTGGTCAGAAGTGAAGGTATATAAATTAAAGCCTCTATTGAAATCGGGACTTCGCAACACCAGAGCCCAGGATATGGCAGCTTTGATTTTGTTGAAATAATTTTTTCGTTCATCATCCCACTTAAATTTGGAATCTTTGCGAATAATATTTTGTAAGGGTTTGATAATTTCGGCAAAGTCAGGAGTGAACTTCCTCACGAAATTGATTTGCTCGAAGAAAGACTGCATGGCTTTCTTGTTATGAGGTAACGGAATCTGTGCTATGGCCTTAATCCTTTTGGGGTCTATGTGAATCCTTGATTGAGATATAATATGACCCAACAACTTCCCTTCTTCAACACTGAAGATAGTTTTCTTAGGATTTAACGATATACCGTACTTCCTGCATATTTCAAAAATCTGAGTTAAGTGTTGGATGTGCTCCCTCCCATCCTTCGAATACACCATCATGTCATCTAAATATACTACTACACACTTGTTTATAATCCTTTGGAATGCCACGTCCATGACACTCTGGAAGGTTTCTCCTGCGTTAATTAAGCCGAAAGGCATGTGTTTATAAGCAAAGGTTCCCCACTTGGTTTGAAAGGTGGTTTTCAATTGGTCTTCCTCCGAAACCAACACTTGATTGTATCTTGAGAAACCATCGAACAAAGAAAAAATCTTTGAGCCTGACACAGTCTGCAGGAGTTGTTCCATCAGCGGGATGGGATAATTTTCCTTCTCCGAAGCTTTATTGAGGTTCCAAAAGTCTATGCACAATCGGATTTCTCCCATTTTTTTTCTCACCGTAACGAGATTTGCTACCTAGGCAGAGTGCCTAACCTGGAAAATTATCTTCGCATCCAATAGTTTCCTTAATTCCTGGTACATGAGAGTTTCTAATGAAGGGTGATATTTCCTGAGATTCTGTTGGAAAGGCTTGACTTCGGGTTTCAACAGGATGGTGTGCTGAATAATACGAGTATCATATGTTTTCAACTCCTTATAGGACCATGCGAAAACGTCCTGGTATTGTCTAAATAGCTTGAGGTAGGCCTTTCTTTCTTCATTAGATATAGTTTTGTTGAGGTTTACATTCCTTAGGTTCTCTAAGGTCCCAAGATTCATAGTTTCATGGAGGGGACAAGAGTTGCCAGTCTTTGCACTTTTGGGACCTTTGAATCGTTCCTTTAGATCAAACAGATCTTCTAGATTAGCTACCCCTTTCGAGATTGTATGGGCCTTTCATCTATCCATAAGCCGGTCTTCCATAGGACCCCTTCCCATTGAGTTCTCTTGGAACTCTTCATCATCATTAGTGAGAAATTTGAAATTGTCCTGATTGGTCAAAAAACTTATGATCTGTTCATCTCCTTCGAAGACTTTCCAATTAGAAATGTTATTAGGTATCGATGGCTTGTAGAGCAGTTCTACTATGAATCGGGAGGCTTCATAATATTCTAAATTCGATATCCTAGAAGCGGTTGTGGCTAGGGAATCGACAAGGGTGTTCTTTGCCCTGGGGATTGTGGTAATGTTGAAAACTTCAAAGCGTTCTATTAACCTATGCACCTCCTTCTAGTAATTCTTAAGGTGGGGCAAATTGCAATGTATCTTGTTTCTTACTTGTCTAATTATGATTTCTGAGTCTCCTAAAACCTTTAATTCTTTGACATTAAGATCTATGGCTTCCTTTAACCCTTGCACCAGGGCTTCATACTCAGCAGTGTTGTTGGTGCACTCGAATTCTAGCCTACAAGACAAGAAATGACGCCTACCCCTTGGGTCGATTAGAATGCACCCCGCTCCTGATCCTTCTTGTGACTTGGATCCATCAAAATAGAGGGTATAAATACACGAATGACAATCATTCCTTCCTTCACCATTATTGATGTTATGTTTTCCACCCTTTCCTTCCGCCCGACCTAGCACGGGGTTTTGAAAAAAGAGAGAATATTCTGTCAACATCGACGATTTCTCCTAGAAAGGAAGCTCGGAGTTTTGGGTAAGTGAAACATTGGATATGAGGGGAGGGAAGTTCCCAAAGTAGGAGTCACAAGAATAATTACCTAATATGGGAAAATACATGGAGGTTGGTTCATTAGGGGCTTCCAGATCGATGATCGTATGCTTCAGATACCTCTCCCGATCAATTCGAATCATGTTCTTGTATCCTTTCAGTGGTATCCAAAGGTGTGGCCAGTTAGTACTAAAGTATCCATTCATCTTTTCAGACCAATCTCGGTTCAATAATAGCCCATATGCCTCAGGGATATCTACTACAATGATATCAATCACCTGCAAGAAACTAGGGTGTGTCGCTATCCTAATCATCACATCTTTGAGTTCCCCCATAACCTTGACCTGGGTTTTGTCTAGTTGTATAACATGCTTATTGATTTTGACAGGGAAAACACCTAGGTTATTACAAATGGCCAAGGGCATGACATTAGAAGACGCTCTGGAATCTACCAAACAATTGTGAAGATTCCTATTGAATACTTCGAACGTTAAAAGGAAAGGAGGCACGAAAGGCCTCTCCTTCCTGCCTTCTGAGCAAGTGTTTATCGTTGGTTTGCTTGTCAAATTTGTAGGGGGGAGATTCTTCTCTCGACCTTCATCGGTGGCCGGGTTTTCTACTAAACTTAGATCCTCCAACATAAGGTCTTTCTACTGAGGGATTCTACATACATCCATAACCGATATATTAGCTTTCAACTTCTTCAAATATTCAACTACGTTATAATCTAGATTAGGAGATTCCCACATATGGATGCTTAGAGGTTGTTTACTAGGAGCGATAGGCATTCTCGGGCGATCGGGAGTCAATTTACTTTGTGAGACAAGGGTGGTATCGGTATCTTTTGGGTCGGGTTGACCCTTACTACGTGTTTGTACCACCGATATCTCTGTGGGTGGTGCCTGAGGTTTAAACAAATCGTCCAAAGACACAATCATGTTGGGATCCCATATCAGCATGGTCGTGTCTTGTGGTGGGTCAGCCTCTTCCTGGTCGGCAATGTTAAAGGCCGAACTGTTGGGTGGTTCGGTCAAAGAGACTTCGCCCAGAAAATGATTGCCCATTAAATTCATGGCATTGACCCACTGAGGACATTCCCTTTCTGAGTGGTTCTCTTGGTGGTAAGTACAGAAAGAATCAGATGCGACATTCCCTAAGTCAATGTTTAGGTTGGTTGGGGGAGGTTCAATTTCTTTGAAAGGTTGGTTTCTTTTAAAGAAAGGCTTATAGGGTCTCTGGCCTTGGTTTCCCTCACCCGTAGTTCTTTTCATATCTATAATCTCATTTGATAGTTTCTTGACCATGCGTTACAGGTCTTCTATATCCCCATTACCTTTATTAAGAGTTGGTTCAGCCGACTTCCCCAGCGGTCTAGTCAAGAGGAGTCCTCTCTTGGGAGGGGGTTGGCTTTCTTTTCTCACTAGAGATGCGTGGACTTCTTTACACCCTTTCATCTGGAACTCTATCATCTTGGCCTCTTCAAAATTATCCGCAATGGTTTTCTTAGCGGCTCTTTTAACGTACATGGAAATAGAGGTCGGAAGAGCATTAGCATAGCCTCGATTTGCAACTCTTGAGCCAGTTTTGTCGCGGGCTAAAACTTGTTTAGGATAGTCATGAATATTTGATTGAAATCTTTGACCCTTTCCTTTGTGGTCATGGTGGCTACGAACAATTCGGCCATAAGGGCTCTCGTGGTAGTTTCTTTGGCAAATTTGTTGAGGAATTCCTTTTGGAACTTAGCCCAGCTGGTTATGGATCCTACTGGCAAGTTAAAATACCAAGTGGAAGCCAAGTTCCCAAACGTGTAGGGGAAAATTCTACATACCACGTCTTCATGTTGAACATTCATAAGCATGATCGTGAGTATGAACTTCTTGATATGCTCTTCAGGCAATCCTGAGGTCTTAGGATCATACTTGGGGAGCAGATTTTCTGGGTGCCTAGGGAGATTGTGTATTCATCTAGGGATAGCCACGGCATCCCCGGCCAACCAAGGTTGGTCGCCTTGAAGTGGAACCTCTCTCTCCTAATCATGACCATTGTTCTCTTCCATATCTTCAGAGTCAGAGTTAGGCTCTTCCTCTTCCGAAATATCGTTAAGTTCAGAGATGTCGCCGGTTGACATCTTGGGTATGAGGTCAAGAGGTTATTGGATTTCGGTGATCGAAAAGTCTATTAAGTCTTCGACAGAGTGTACGAAAACTTCGTCGGGAGTGTTGACCACTGGTTTTCCTTATTGTTTTCTTCAAGGGAG
Organism: Picea engelmannii; assembly: GCA_009831015.1. Classification (NCBI taxonomy): domain Eukaryota; kingdom Viridiplantae; phylum Streptophyta; class Pinopsida; order Pinales; family Pinaceae; genus Picea; species Picea engelmannii. Next base: position 107,997 of record ML806614.1, on the reverse strand, counting down.
GATGGGAGTGAATGGCAATGCTCTGATTTGCCGGGTGTAAGCTCTGGTAATCCTTCTAAATTGATTCACTTCCTCATGAGGGAGGGCATAAGGTATTTCAGGGTGAATATATCCTTCCTCGGAGTGGGGCAAGTTATCTTCTTTGGGAGTACTCGATAAAGGTGGGTTGTTTGTTGGATGACTAGCCATGCATGTGGGCCGTTATGAATCTATAGGTTGTTCGGAATATCATAAAACTTACATATTTAGCCATTCATTCTCAGGCCCTCCTTCTAGCACCAATTTTGTTGATGGGTCTTAAACCCCTTAACTCAACAGTAGGAACCAAACCCTCCACCAAGGCCCAATTAGACTCTGCAGCGTTTGTGATTGGAATGGTTCTCCAGATCTCGTGATCCGACCAATTTAATCGATGGGCTTTGTGTTTTCTTGTGGAGGCATCTCCTTCAGTCATTATTTTCTCTTTTGGTATTTTCTATTTAGTTAAGATAAATGTGAGGAAAAGTCGATATAAACCAACTTTACCACACAACGATAAGGAAGTCTAAAGACTAGGAAAGACCGGGCTCGAGATAACCCTCACTCCAACATGTAGACAATGATATCTTACCACAAGCCTAGTAATAATACTATAACCGTGTGAGCACTCGATCACTAGCTGATATTTTAACCTAAACTATCCAAGAAACAAGATGAGAGAAAATTTAACTATTGCATAAGAGGCTGAGCTTGGGATAGCCCACTGCTCAAACATGCAAACGATAATCCTATACCACAGGCCTAGTAATAATACGTTAACCATGTGAGCATCCAATTACTGTTTGAGCATACTAATTATTAGAAGAAAACATTTGTACGATAAGATCAATAGCAAGCAAAATAATTCACCTACCATAATCTTTCATCATATATCCACACAAAGATTCATCATTTCCTTCATTAGAGAAAAGAGCAGTAAAACAATTGCACCAGATAACTTGACAATATATTCGATAGCTCTTACTTGTTACATTTGATCATGAACTGAATAGGAAATAGTTCTTCTCCAGGCTCAATTACACATGCATATGATGAAAACAACTTCATCTCTGGTCCAGAAGGACTTCTTCATTCATAGCAACTCCAAAATAATTCTTAACAACTAGAAAGAAAAGAGTTCTTGCAACCAACCATCCACCCTAGACCATCGGTCGATGTTCCTATTTATAATATAAAGTCTTAACAATAATTAATGGTAAAATACAATTTGAGATAATCAAAAATCACCACGTGGTGTCATCATCTGACAGCCTTTCAACAGTCCACCTGAGTTGTTTTTTGAAAAGGGTGGATTCTTTCATAATTGGACCATCTGATAAAGAGTTCTTCACAAGTATGGGTCCACGGAATCTGTGTTGTTCCATTGGGGCTGCATATATCCCTATGATGTTCGTTGCATGTGCTCAGTATTTTATCAAGGTGTAATTTAGTTGTTGCAACATGGTTTTAGCTCTGATCGGGTGTTCTGTGAATTGTCGCACCTGTCCCGGCCTCGCATCGACTACCTTCACACACTCTTTGGCCCATAGGGAGTCTTTTTCGGCATACATCTTGAGCAAGTTTCTTATGTCGATAAACTCACTGGGGTTGTCGAACTTGGGGAGCTTGATATATTTCATTACTTTATTAATTTTATCCTAGTGCTTCTGACACTTGGCATATTGTTCTTGTATCTCTCGATTTGGATCCTGGGACATCTTAGCCCAGTATTCTGCAGATCTCTTTATGCGGTTGAGGCTATTTTTGATTAACATCTGAATTCCATGTTCTTCCTTTTCTCGACCCTATTGGACTACCTCGATGTATTCGAGCCTTTCCATCGCTTGTTGCTCTCTTTCATGCCATCGTTCCATCTCCTTGCATGTTGCGAGAGCCATGAGAGTGTCATCCTGGAACTCAATTATATTTTCAGTTAACAAGGGACTTTCTTTCTTGTACTCATTGTAAACTTCTGAAAACTCACTCTTCAAATAGGCTGTAGTCTGTGTGGTGCCTTTATAATACTCAACAATATGGAAAAAGTGTTCCAGTTCCTTCAGAGTATCCGCTAGTTCTCTTTCATCCCTCCTGGCCCTATCCTGGGCAACATAAAAGAGGGCTCTTCCCACGCCTATTAGTTTAGATGTGTGAGCATATGCTGTGTTGATCAAGCTTTCCTCTGTGGTAACCAAAATAGAACGGTCCACAGTAATATTCCTCTTCTTAGTAGTCCTTTGCATGATGGCATTCCTCTTTTGATCATAGGAGATCACATATATGTCTGCCACTTCGTCTACTGGCTCTGGTATCTGTTGGTCGCCCCATGTGAGTGTGTTTCCTAGGCTGTCAGTGGTATATATTTGTTCAATATCAGACTCTTGAGCCTTCTTGTTTTGCTCCGAAGGCCCGGTCTCTTCCTGATGTTTATCAGGGACCTGAGTATCAAGTGGAATGGATGTGTCAGGAGTGATCTCAACACTTGCATGTATTCTAGTCGTGGCATCCCTGACATCCTTCTGTGGCGATCTTTCTTTTGACACGTCTAATTATGACTTGTCCTTGGGACTACCTTCTCTGGTCTCTGACGTATCGGGTGTTTCTATATCTAAGCCACTTTTGGCTCCTTTTTCTTCTCGTGTGTCCTCTTGACTCTGAACATTGGGAAAAATAGGTGTTTTTTCCTCGGCTCCCTTTTCTTCTTCTACATGCACAGAGGTTTTCTTAGATGCCTCCGAACTCTCATCATCACTGTATATATCTATGAACTCGAACAGAGGGTTAGGTGCACTAGTTTTGACAAAAACCCGACCCATGTTTGATTGAGTCGTCACGCCTGCCCGTGAATCGACTGGCAGTAGTGTGGATTCGGGGTCATCTGAATTGTTGATGTTACTGGGGTCTGTGAGCTCGGAGCCGCCTACACCTGCCAGGCTCTCTTCTGGGTTACTAGTTGGAACGCTTGATAAGAGGGATGGACTCATTATTTGTTGAGCATGTTGGAGAAATAGTGTCCCTCTTTCCCTTGCACCTGGATTTCTGAGAAAATTCCAATTATGTACAGGGGCTTCCTGGGGAGCTTCCATCATTTCGGTCGATTTGAATGCTACCCTTTCTTCTCTAGTCCTGAGAATTTATTTCGCTCTTTCATCCAAGAACATCTCTTACTCTTCCCAACTCATGGCCTTGAACTTGGTTATTTTGGGTTCATCCATTCTTGCCATCACCTCATCCCAATATTGAGCATTTTCAGTGAAGATTTCATCCTCAAACCGGTCGTGGGCATAAGGCCAACAGGACGATACTTGTGATGAATGTTTCGATACCAAACCCTTGGGATCATGCTTGTGAAAACTTCTTGTCTGGAACAAAAATTCCAATTGACTTAATCCCTCTTTCTTGGCCTACGCAGTGTCTTTAACCTAGTATAAGCCAATATGAAACCCATAGGGTATGAATGCCTGCTTCTTATCCTTCACCAAAGTGGCGTTGTACCCCTGCAAGATAGTTTGGTAACATATTTCCCCTAGTACCAGTCAGTCGAGGACATATATAGGTAGCAAATTTGGTGCTCCTGTGGTGCCGAAAACCCTAATGTAGGTTTCACGCTCATCCAGGCACAAGTGACCGACTTTCGATATAACTTTTTTGGCTGCATCAGACAGCCTTGGGCATTCTTTCTTGAAAAGTAAGAAATGAATAGGTGTGATAAATTAGTCGCAAATGAGAGAGTAGGATATTTTATACCTGTTCTCCCACAAGATGCTAAAATAGACATGGATCGGGAGCTCGGAAGTGTGCTAGCTTAGGCTCATTCCTGTGAAGATATTTCTTGCATAGATAACGTCCAATAGATAAGATCATGTAGAAGGCAAGAGTTTCTCCTTCCTTCGGCTGCTGAGCCTGTAGAATGCAGGTGCTCAACTATTTGGAGATGATCGTGCCCCAATTGAAGCTTGTTCTAGAGATGGCAACAATATAAGCCAAAGGCATCCATGCCTCCAAAAACCTGGAGCAATCTTTTTCTCCATGCAACCAGCAAAGGAGAGCCATTATATAGATGTAAGGTTGTCTGAGGTTGGCCGTCGGGTACCAGCCAAAGTTTTGGTTAGAAAAAATTTTGTCTTCTCTCCACCAGGACGCCATGATTTTGCTAGTGTCGTGATTCTGATAAAACTTCACAACAAAATCATTTTTCAAACGTTCATCTAGCTCCCTGAGCTTGTAATACCTTTGGACTTCTATTGGGAGGAAAACCCCAGCGATTTGACCATTATCATCATTAATTACACACTTTTTTTCATCGTTGTGATCAATAAGCCATTTCAAAATTTCAATGCAAGGGAATACCAGAGTCCTGCTCGCCACCATGTGTAGGTAAGCTTGTGGATGTTGCCAAAGACCTCATCATCCAGCTTCCTCGTGTCAGGATCGCTATGCGGGGCATATTGGAGGAATTCTTCGAAGTTGATTTCCTTGAATAGGTCTTCCCATCGCAGGAATGTTGTCTTGGTCCCAATGTTCACCTCTGTGTCCCCAAAGGTCAGAGGCTGAGCGAAGGCTTCTTTAGTGATCGTCTTGATGATGGGCGCTTACTTGGAAGCAAATTCTAATTTTCTTGCAACAACTGGGGAGGAGCCTTCTCCTGCTTCTGATTCTTGTAGCTTTGGGACTCTAGGATATTTCCTAGTGGTAGGTTTCTTTGGAGGCATCATTCCTGCAACCGAAGATGCTCAATTAGGGTCGGCACATAGAATAATATTAGATCTTAATTTATATGTGAAATGAAATCAACACTAGACTGGTACATAAATGTATGCTTGATAAACTCTATTGCTTAATACTCACTATACCTTGAAAGCCTTCTCCAGGTCGTTCGTCTCACTCCTCTGGATATTCCAGACCTCTTTACACGCAGAATGCTCTGGCTCATAATAATTCAGGGTAATATAACGAGAGAGAACTTACCAATCGCATCAAGTTGTTAATACAAGTAATGGGACGAAATTTAAACTACTTACCGCCAATTCTCTGTAATCAATTTTACATAGGTTGACGGCAGAGGCGTGGAGGGAGATGCATTTTATCTACAGGTTAAAATGGTCATTGGGATTTGCACACAAATTAGAGACTAATGCGCAATCTTGGAATTAATCAATCAATTAAATGCATCGTATCTAGCGTATCTTAGAGATAAAACGTCCCATCGTGTCATTTTTTGAAAGGGGAAGTCGAGGATCGATGCCGAGCTACAAGATTCTTCATTGATACTCCTTACAAAAGAAAAAGAAAAACATTGACGTTGATTGATTTCGTCAGATAGTTCTAGCACGACACGTGGCAGATAAAAGCAAGTGACTAGACTCATGAGTGCCAACAGAGGTGGTAACTTTCTTTCAGTTGCGCGCTTCCTTTCCTAGCCTAGGAATCACCGATGTTGCTTAGGTATCAGGGGTTAGTAACTGGGGATGAACTTATCGCATATTTTCCCTTGGGATAGCTTCTTGGAAATTCGTCGATGTCGAAATGTTTTTACGGGATCGACCATCGACGATTCCTCCCTTTCCT
>ML806614.1:80438-92292 GCA_009831015.1 Picea engelmannii | reverse complement strand
TTTCGTGGCAATAGCGACGAAAATCCCACCCTGTTTAAAAAAAATATGAAACTAGTGGAAGCGTGGAAAATGTTTGTGGAATAATCCGCCCATATGTAGTAGTGACCATAAACCAACTTACAGGGAGTCTGCATTTTCAGCTTCTTGCAAATGGTTCTATAATCCCATAGCACTTCTGGTACTCTCAAATCCTAGTCATCCATGTTCACACTACAAATCTTTGTCAACGCGGTCTCCAAGATCTTATTGAAATCTTCGACTGTACCATTCACTTGTAGATGGTATGGAGTTCTCTTCTGGTGGTGAACTTCAAATTCCCGAGTCAAGGCTTCAATACTCTTATTAATAAAATGTGTGCCTTGATCACTCATAAGGATATTCGGGCATCCAAACCTGGTTATGATATCATCAAATATGAACCACGCAACTGTAGTTTCACTATAGTCCTTTACTTCTCTGGATTCTTCCCATATGGTCAAATATTTTGTCACAGTGATAATGTATCTCGCTCCTATGTGCTTGTCGGGTGGGTTGATATGTCCCACAAAATCAATGGCCCATTTCTCAAATGAATTTAAAGTTAGTTGAGGTGCTAAAGGCATCTCATCCCTTCTGGATGGTTTCCCAACTCTTTGGCATACATCGCAGGATCTGTAGTATTCCTTAGAATGTTTGTGTATAGTGGGCTATTAGAGGCCAACTTTAAGAATCTTCTGCACTGTCGCTTTTCCTGCATAATGTCCTCTTGCGATGCCTTCATGTGCCTCTTCTAGAATCAATGATATTTCTGTCTCCATAACACATTTCCTCAAGATCTCATTAGGTCCCATCTTATATAGTTGTTTAGTTATAAGTGAAAAATTTACAACACGAACTACTAGTTGTTTCTTTGAATGACTGTATAGTCATGAGGTGCCATTCCTGTTGACAGGAACTGAACTATCTCGACGAAGTGATCATCAAATTTTCTGATGGCCAGCAACTGTGCATCTGGTAGTGTATCCACCAGACTAGTAGGTTCCTTTCCATCTTCTAACTTACACAAGTGGTCAGGTCCCTTGTTCATTCTCTCTGGCTTGACCACAATCTCAAAATCATATTCCTGGAATAGCAGTAGCCACCTGCATATTCGTCGCCCCAACACTGGTTTGTTGAATAGGTATTTCAATCCAGAGTGATCAATGAACATCTTAAAATGTCCTCCCAACAAGTAGCGTCGAAACTTCTACAGCGCGTACACCATGGCTAACCCTTCTCTTTCAATAGTAGTGTAATTTATCTCATCTGTAGAGAGATTATTTCTAGCAAATGCTAGCGGATCGTCGATATCTCCTACTCCTGGTTGAGCTAACACTGCTCCTAATGAAATAGATGAAGCATCGACATGAACATGGAATTCCTTACTCCAATCTGGGAAAACCAAGATAGGCATAGTGACCATCTTCTATTTCAGTTTGTTAAAGCTCTGCTGACATTATTCTGACCATAGAAATTGACAATCTTTCTTTAAAATCTTTTCCATGGGTGTTGTTATCTTTACATAGCCCTTGATGAAATTTATTTAGTATCCAGTATGTCCCAGTGCATTGCGCAACAGTCGAACTGAAGTAGGAGGGGGTAGATCAACAATGATTGCAATATTGTAAGGATCGACCAACAACCTCTGCTTACACACAATATGGCCTAGAAACACTCCTAAGGGTGAAAAGAAAATACAATTCTTCAGGTTCAGGGAAATCTGGCATTGCTTTCATTTATATAACATCAATCTTAAACATTCAATATGGTCTTTTAGTAAGCTAAAAACAGTCCAATCATAAAAATATGCTTCCAAAAATTTATGTAAAAAATCTTTGAATGCTTCGACCACCACCCTAGAAAATATGGTTGGTGCATTATTCAATCTGAAGGGCATCACTATGTACTAGAAGGAACCCCATTCGGTTGCAAATGTGGTCTTATGGCGATCTTCCTTAGCAATCCCGATCTGGTGATAACCTGAGAATCCATTTGTGAAAGAGTAAACTTCTTTTCCTCCTACATTATCTAACACTTCATCAGTAAACGGTGTAGGGAATGGATAATGTAATCATCCACCATTCAGTTTCCTCAAGTCTACACAGATTCTGATCTCTCCTATCTTCTTATCTTGGACCACCATAGGGCTAATCCATTTTGATTCTTCAATAGGTTCTATGATTCTTGCTTCCAACATTCTGTCTAATTCAATCTTGACTTTCTGCTTATACTTGGGATTCAATCCGTAGGGTCTTTGCTTGACTGGTTGCATCTGGTTTCAAGGGGATCTTCATTTCTCCCATGGACCCTTTAATTCCCTTCATGTCTGTGAACTTGGTTGGAAACAAGTCCTGATATTCATGCAGTAATTTTGTGATCTTATCAATAGTGGCATCATCCCAATAATCTCCAACGTTGGTGATCTTCGTTGCTTTCTCTGTTCCAATGTTAACTTTCTTGATTTTGATTGGCTGTCCAATGAAAGGTAGTTCGACTCCTGGTCCTTCGATGTCTCACTGTCCTTCATTTTCTGCGATGTTCACCTTCCTAGGATCATCGTCTTCATCAACATTGATATTGTAACAACCTTGTAATTTCTGAAGAGGTGAAGTCCATTCAACTTCCTCTTGCTCCAAAGGGAGGTTAGGTGCCTCCTCAAAGACTTTCTATCTTACGACTTGTAAGGCTTGATCTAATGTGGGGCACTGACTTTCAAATAAAAATGTAGCTACAAAGTTCCAAGTCATACCATACCAATCTGCAGTGGTGAGGCACAGTTCTTCCTGAAGATACCAATTAATAGGCGTTGTGTCCAAAGTGTTGATGAATTTATGCACCCACTGATATTGAGGAATGATGCTCTAGGCTTCCTCACAACTTCTCACATGGTCCTTCGGACAACTTTGACCTATATAACGAACTTTACACCCTTCAACTTGGTTTGGAAAGTGTACTGTCATCAGAGTGCGACATTGCACCCAGTCCATGATGTGCTTCTTGTGAGTTCCCCACCATCTTGTTGGCGTTTCCTTCAAGGCTTCATCCAGTGCCAATAATTTCCATTGTACTGGTACAATTTCTTCAAATTCCAATAAGAAAGTTTCTAAATGATTTAAATCGTCGAATGTGGGTAGATTACTTACTTTTGTGCCAATCTAGTGAACTTCCCTGGTCAATCTAGCACATCTCCGCGTAGAAACTTCATACATCTCGTTCTACCAATTCTCCATTGCTTCTTCCGAATTTGATGAGCATGCGCCGTCACTTCGCCAACTTAAATTTCCATCTGTTGTAGGATTAATGTAATCATGTTGTCTTGTTGTCAATTTATATATTTTTTCTAGTTCATATGCACAATCTTCTTCTCGGATGGGTTCTGTGTATATGCAACCTTCATCAGGATCCAGAGGTGCAATGACCCTAAGCTATCACCTTCAAATGTCATTCTTATTTTCTTTATGTCAACAGCAGTGGAATTGTTAAAATCCCAATCAATTCCTAACAACGCAGGATAAGGACAGTTATCATCAACTATCTCAATTACTTCGAAGTCTACAAAAGTTCTTACCCCGTCGATGTCCATAGGGACATGCTCTAGTATTACAAAGGGGCTTACTGCTTGCTGATTAGCCATCTTGAGCATGATATGGGAGTAAATTAGCTTAGGTTTTCCCATCATTGCCCAAGCCTGCTTCGTCACGACATTGAATTTTGACCCTAAGTCAAGGACCACATAATCTATGTCATAATCCCCAATCTGAGCATTCAGGTGTAGTTCCTTATTTGTCCTTCTTTTTCCAGATACTTGATGTACTACTTTATTCAGTAGAGGATCTACCCTCCCTATCTCATATTGTCTAATAATATTTTGTATTTCTTGTACAACTCTTTTATCCTTAATCAAATTAATGCAATTACATAAGAATTCCATAATCTTGCTTACCTCTTTTCCTCCTCCATGTGGAACTGACTGATAGAATTCCAGAGGCATTCCACATTCTCTTACTTCTGGTTGTATCTTTGATGAAGAAGCCTGATCTCTTCTGAATTCTCTTCTTGCCTCTTCAAACATTTTCTTTTCTCTCCTTAGATCAAACTCTTGTGTCTTCTCTACAACTCTTTTGACCCTTGATTCTTCCGTGGTCTTCCCTGGAGTCACCTTGTCTTCTTATGTAACAACGCCTCCTCTAGTGTTAACAATGACTCTGGGATCCTCCCCGTGAGGTTTTGTCGATATTAGTTGTATTTCTAGTTTCCCCCTTGTCTCTCCTGAAGTTTGGCTAACAACATGGGACAATATTCAATGACATGTTCAAATGAGTTGCAGTAGCTGCAAGTGGTACAAGGGTTCTAACCGTCCCTTGCCAAGTGTCCTGGCTATGCAAATTTATAACAAATGATCTGACCTCGACCTCGACCCATGCCTCCTCCTCGTCCTCTTCCTCTGAATCCATCATGAGGGTTAAAGTTTCCTCTTCCCGGGGAGTTAAAGTGCATATTATTTTCTCTCCTTGAATTCTATATGTATCTCTTGAATTTTCATGCAAAATATCATAATCCCTACAATCCTTCTCATCATGCCCCACGGATCTACAGAATGTGCAGTAAAGATTGGTAGGTTTCTGGACATATTTTTTCATGTAATAACATTCACCAGGGCGATGTCTATTTCTACATACCTCGCACCAGGGTAGAGTAACCTGCTTCAAAGGGATTGGAGCTCCATAGGCTAAGTACTCATTAAACAAGGGCCAATTCTCCTTGTCATGGCCTTCTGATTTGCATCAGATACACCAGATGTMTTCTCTTTTATCTTTTCCCTTGTCTTTCTTCATATCTTCAACTTGTAGAGATAAGCTAGTTAGTTGACTCAAAATTTGACTCATACCTGAGCTGGATTCTCCCATAGGGGTTGATTCTAGTTTCATGGCRATCGCCAACGCCTCAGCCTGCGAAGCGACCTTCTGCTGCATCAGAGTAACTCYGATGTGTGGTAGGAGGGAAGAAATGAACCATTCCTTATTTTTCTCGTCTTGGATCTGGAAACTCAAACGACCTGTCAAGGTTTTAAACCTTTGATCAAACTCTGAAATAGGTTTAGCTACTCTCTGCTTGATTTATTTCAGTTATGTAATGCACTGTGACTCTGACTTAGGTTTCTTGAACTATGCACTCAACGTAGCCTTGATATCATTCAACAGTTTAGGTTGCGCAACTCCTTTAACAAAATTCATGTACCAGCTTAGTGCGTAGTCTCTCAAGGTGGTACTAAAATGATCTCTCTTAACAGTTTCGTCATTGACTTGCTTAATACTCCATACAACTTTGCATAAGAACCAGTGCTAATCAGGATCTTCAGATCCATCTCCTCTAAATATAGGTAGCCTCATTTCATCTGCCATAGATCTTCCTAGGGTGCTTGACTAAGTATGTGCTGAACTGTTGGTAACAATGCTCTAACTGCTTTGATAACTCTGACTACTCTAGTTACTTAATGCTGCTAAAACAATAGGAGGAGTAATAGTACTTACTTTGACAGTCAGCGTAGTTCTTGAAGTTTCTGATTCTTCTCGGCGAGGTTCTTCAACCTTCTCTTCCTTTGCCCCAATGGACTTTGAGTGTTCCTCGTTCAATAACTCCTCTTCTTCTCCACTATAGAACCCTTCGTCTTGTGCTAGTGGTTCGTGGCTATGCTCAAACAGGTTTACTAGAGGAGCCTCTCTGAAGGTTCTCCCATTGTGGGTATGTCCAACCTCTACGCCGTTGTCGCCATCTGAGTTCTTGAACATTAGCTTTTCAATCTGACCAATTAATGTATCTTCAAGATGTTCTTCTCATGCAATAGCATCTTGATTTTCAACTTCAAAAAGTGTAAAAATTTTCCTCTAGGTCCCTTAAAGAAATATCTCTCTACTTGGCTATATGACTCAACCCTGTCAATAGCAAACTCACTGATGTACCCTCAAATAGTGATATCAAACCAGTGATCTACTACTCTTGACACGGCGCTATCAACTCTCTTGACCTTCTTGATCAACGCCGACGTCCAAACCACAAGTGGTCTAGATCTGATCTCAAACTAGGTATATGCTAATATGGCTAACCACTCGTATAGCTCCTTATGAACTCCCCCAAAGAAAATCTCGTGTATATCAGTAAATATATACCTTCCCAACCAATCCTTTGTATTAAGGCTAAGGTTCTTGTTCCGAGCTTCAGCGAAGTCCTTTTCTTGTTATTCTATCCACTTCTGAATCTTTGTCTTCGATGGAAACCATCTTGACATTCCCTCAAGAAGATCCTAGTCTTGACTCCATAACCATTTGTTGGAACAGGGGCAGACCCAAGGTTCAAATCTAACAATGCACCAAGAAGTCCTAACTACTGGCCCTTTCGGCAACACCTGCGAAGCAGATGTAGTCTCACCCGAAGTAGTGATAAAGGGTTGCAGGACACAGGTGTCTACAACCAGAGGAAAAGCAAAGTGGATCCAAAACAATAGCACACAACAACTAGATATTAATTACTGACTTAAACCTGCTTCGCACAGTTATTTCTTAGATCTAACTCTATAATGCAATAACAGACTAACATGAAGAAAAGAACACAACATCAATCCACAAAGACAACAATATTTACATGGTTCACCCTCTCCCTAGGGCTACATCCACGGAACTATGTTTCTTGATGTATTATGTGAAAACATACAACTCTATCTGCGCACTTAGCTTGCATATCTCTCTCTCTTCCTCTCTTCTTTATCTCCCCTTCCTGCGCACCCAGCTGTAGGATTGATCTTCGCACCTAGATGAAGATCTTACAATACACGAATGCTCTCACACACATCTCTTCTTCCTCACAAAACAATAATCTCCCAATCACACAATAACGATGAACAACCAACTATTGACCAATAACGAACCCCTCTTCTCTCATCTAGGTCCTTATTTATACATTACAATGATTCTCAGACAACCTTAGGCCGAAACCTAGGTGTCAAAACCTTAAATACCAAAACCCTGGGTGTCTAAAACCCTAGGTCATATTGACCCGTAATTTCATGGCTTTGCCAACCTGTCTTCCCACCTTCTCCGCGAGGTGCTTCAAAGCATCCGTTGGTGGCTTTTTCCGCTTGCTGAGTTGTCCATGCTCCATCTTCCTTGCTTATCTGTCTTCCTCGATCTTCTCATTCAATGACTCATTTTCTCTTACTTCGCTCCTTATTTTCTTCTCCTTTGTCCACTTCGACCCATTCTCAGTCAATATGCCTTCTGTGCAGTTCATACTTCGCCTTTCCTCCGTAATATTTGCTCTCTTTCATAACCAAGGGCCAAAAGTTTTCCAAAGATACAAGCATCACATTGCTTCAAATTCCTAGGAATAGTAGGTAAATAAAAAATACCATTCTTTTTCAACAAATGAAGGTTATCATAATTAATGTGTCCAAATCTAGCATACCATAGGAGACTAGATGACCATGTACCTTCATCGTGGTGAAAGAGGTATGCAAAATTTTGTTCATGAGTAGATGTCCCTTTCAACTTCATCAATCTTCCATCCACCACTTTAGTCATAACAACCATGTTGTCAGAAGCTTTCCTTATGTTGTCGAATGTGCACAAGAGGAAGCAAGTTCCTTTGCAACTCAGGAAGATAGAGCACACCATGTTGATGAAAATATGGGATTCCAAACAATTTTATCCCAATGGTGCCAATTCCCAAAGGTTTGAGACTTGATTTATTTGCAAAATAGACTATACCATCTGCCTTGTCATTTAAATCTTCAAAAAAGTCTCTTCAGAAGGTCATGTGGCATGTTGCACCTGTTTCAAGTAGCCAGGCATCTCTCCAAGAAGAAAATGAAGTGTTAAACAAATCTTCAGTTACTCCAATATTGCAATGGGAAAAAATATAAAGAGAAGATTTAGGTGTTTAACCTTTCACTAGAACTGATGTTTTACCTTTGTCTTCTTTTTAATCTTTCTTGTCTTTGATCTTATCCCATGGGATTCTACATGTATTTTCTTCATGTGACCCATTCTTTCCATAACGATCACAATGAATATTGGATTTCTCATGGGGATTATGCATACCCACCCTGCCTTTGAAGTTATTCTTTTCATATCCTCTCTTGCTACCTATAAGTTGATGACAAGAAGTTTGTCCAAATCCTAGGTAACCAAATGTTGGAGTTGAAGAGGTGCCAAATGTTGAGGTGGAAGAAGCCAATGTCAAGGGAGTCTCAATAATGACAACATGAGTAGCAACGTTGTGTTCCTTTTGTACATGGGCCAAAGAAGCCCGCTCCTTAACTACAATGACTTCATCTCTCTTCTCAAGAATTTCTCGAGTTTCCAAGGCCTTCCACTATCAGGGGCAATTTTGTATACCATTTCTATGTGGACCAAGATCCTCAATGACTTTTTACAATTTCTCTTTCTTTGAAATAATGGATTCAACTACTATAGCAATGGGTTCTATGTTTTCCATACCCAACAAACCTGATATTGAATGAAAAATGAACCAGACGAGTTCTCCAAGCGTGCTAAAGATGGCACATTCTGTTGTTATTTCTTGGCATAGAAGCAGTGGAAATGTCAATTTTCCAAGACAACCCTTGAGGTTGTTCCAATAACCCTCTGATGGCCTGAGTCTATAATTGAGTTATCAAGGTAATTTTAATAGGTGAGTCATCAATTTTCCAAGACAACCCTTGAGGCCGTTTCGACCTTTAATGCAGTGCTTCCATGTCTTCCATGTTCCATGGCTTCTCTTCCTCCAGTTTTTGTAATCCTTTTCAATCATGGATATTGGAGAAAGGAAAAAAAATGACATTGTGAAGGTTGACGGTTTGAATTTGTCTTACATTTGTTTGATCATCAGAATGGAAAATTTTGATAGTTCCACCTCTTAGAATTTAAATGAAAAGTTTGATAATAAAATAGGCAAAACCAATGTTCTTATGACGCAGATCGAAATTGGTGGCCATGCTTAGCATTTTCTGTGTATTGTTGTTAGGGTTGACATGCATATGTTGGACCATGTCAATAGTATTATTTTAAAGTTCCTCGTTACATTGAAGAAGATGTATTTTTAGCTATTTGGGTTGTATTTTAGAGGTAACTTTTGGTTTTTGTTTGTATTTACCATTAACTTCGAGATTTTCTTGAGGTGTTTATTTATTTTTTAATACACATAATTAGTGAATCAAATAAAGTGTTGATTTATTTTTTAATACACATAATTAGTGAATCAAATGGAGTGTTGAGAGAATAAGGCATTAAAAAAATTCTCATCCAAAACTTCAATAAAAATCAAATTTACATTGTATTAAAAGTTTTGAAAGTCATTGAGTACTTAGTTGGAGGCTTGTTTTGTTTTGATAATTTCCCTCAACTTGACGGTTAAGTGAAGGTTTTAACCTTTTTTAATTGTCATGGAAGACTTTTTATTAATTACATCATAAGACGTTTTTGACTATGGAGTCTATGACTTCGAATGGGATACTTTGTGAGTGTGGGTCGTTGATTTTCCAAAGATGACTTTTGGGGTCATTCCGACTATTGATGCAGTTCTATGAACCTTTGCTTAGTGAGAAATGCCAAGCCATTTCTCAATAAATTTGTTTCCCTCCTCTATGTTTTTTTTTAGAAATTGGGCCAGAGATTAAGCTTGCGTAATGCTGCCATAGATAGATAGATGTTGGGTCATTCCAAAGGTAGTTAGAGGTTCAATCTCTAGTTTGACATTATGGATTGTTGTGAGGTAGCTGTGGGTGGAAATTTTCAACATGTTTTGTCTTGTAATTTCATTGCATTTAAATTCCTGTTTTAGGTGTCCGTTTCATGTATATAACTCGATCTTGTGCAAAATATTTCTAGTAATTGGGTTAATAGTTTATTTATTTAATTATTCGATAAAACATGCAGATTTGTTGCAAAACTTGTCTTTATTGTGTGTTTGAGATTACCAATTTTGTAACTTGTGTAGTATCTAGTGCAATAGATGTTTTGTCGGTCAAGAGGTGGTTAGAGGTTTAATCCCTAGGTGATTTGACTATATGCATCGTTATTAGGTAGATGTGGGTGAAAATTTTCAACATGTTTTGTTTTGTTATTTCATTGTGTTCGAATTGATGTTTTAGGTGTTTGTTTTATATATATAACTTGATCTTGTGTAGAAGCTTTCTAGTGATTGGGGCGAGAGTGTATTTGTTTAATTATTCAATCAAATAAGTAAACTTGTTGCAAAATTTGTTTTTATTGTGTGTTTGACATCACCAATTCTGTAAGTTAAGTTCAAATTCTAAATATACTTCTCTTTTTTTTGTTTTTTAATAGGACGTCTCTTATTATTTTTTTGGCTTGAAGTAGGAAAAATATTACATTACTCGAGGTTATCGACCTAGTCTCTATTGATACAATATCAAGCCCCAATCATTGTGTGCATACAAATTGTGGTCACGTAAATAACCCATTGGTAGTTTGTAAGGACTAAGAATAGGATGAGTCAGGATGTGTGGTCTTCAGAAGTCAGTTCTTCTTTATTTGCCATAGATTGTTCTGGTGTGTCATCGAATGGGGAAGATAGTGCCCCTCTTAACCAACACCATCATGAACATGATAGAAAATGATATTGACATTGTTATACATTGACGACTTTGGGTAGCCTGCAAGTAGAGTAGAGGATGACGAAGCACTCAATGTGATGTTGCTAAGCACTCAACGCGATGCTGCTACTATTTGGTCTATGACTAAGAAGTCATGCGTGAAAACCTCTCCAACCTTAGAGTCCCTTGATGTCCCATGTTCAAACCCTCGATGTTTTTGCTCATGTATCCTGCAAATAACATCCCTTTTTTGTTGCACTGAAAACTATCCCATGCATAAATTTTATTCAAATCCACATCATACATTTGCATTTTAACACATTATATCCCATGTTTGAACCATGGATGTTTTTCCTCTATCCTACAAATGCCATGTGTCTTGTTGGTCTAAAAATTATTTCACATATAGATTTTATTGAATTCCACATCATACATATTACATTCTAACACATCACATTTTTTACTACATTCCTTTACATCGAAAAAGAGACAATTGCTAGTATATATGTTTGTTGTGGCCATTGCTAATATATATGTTTATTGGATTGCATGGATTTCTTTGTAGTATAATGAGAGTCAAAATCATTTAGGACTTCACTTGATTTAAGATGTCAATGTTTGTTTTTTTTCTAATCGTCGAAATCCATAAGTGGTAGGTTTGTTTTGGGCTAGGCTTGAGATGAAGTCTACTGGTTGCCACTAAGTCAAATATAACAATAACTTGTGACTTAGCGAGGGCCGAGGCGTCTCGAAGCCCACTATATTGGATCTCTATCCTAAGGATGGTGTGCCCTTCTAACCTTATTATAATCACAATGAGAAATTGAACTTGGCTTTGACAAACATGCTACCCAACCACGCGATCTCAATTTTTCTTAACAAAAACATAAACATTGTTAAGAAAAACATTGGAAGGCGCATTCAGATAACGAAGAATCGCAATGGATGTATTGTTCAAAGCAGGAGAACTCCGTTTACTGTCCTCTGATTCCAGATTATAGTCATTTGTTCGGGAAGGCCTTCACCAATTTACGTTTCAACACAAATCTCAACGCATGGGAGAGGTCGGAGGGAATCGATGATCCATGGAAGAAACGACCCGAATTGCTCTTTAAAAAATCATTACTGCACAGAAACCGGGAGGTTCGGAAATCATACCCAGAATGGAACGGTTTCGAAGTTTCCTGCCACAAATTCATGCAAAGAACCCAGTCCCCCTAAAATCAT
>ML806614.1:54091-73295 GCA_009831015.1 Picea engelmannii | reverse complement strand
TTTCTTATCATCATCAGTGGGGGCCATTTCCTTTCCCATGGTAATCCGATACAGGCCTTTACTTCTTAATAAATCTTCCATATGGGATCTCCATTGGAAGTAGTTGTCGCTGGTAAACATGACAGTACTTGTAGAAGCCATATTGAATATGTAGATAATGCAGATTTAAAAACTGAAACTAATGATCTGGATGGAAAGATCTCGAAAATTTGTGCGGTTTTAAAAAAAATGGCATTGAAAACGGACTTTCGATGTGAGAGTTATGCCCCTTTTAAAAAAGGCATAAACGGTAACCAAATAACTACGTGATAGTGTAAGCTACTTTATGAAGTGACCCACTTTTATAAAGAGAAGTGGGGATCACTTTTACAATGAGGTTACCTTATAACAGAAAATTTGCATGCAAAATAACTCTAAAATAAAATATAAAGCTACTTATAGTGATTCACTTTTATACTTGAAGTGAAATGCACTTTACAATTTTTTTAGCATGAATTTTTTTTTTTTTTTAAAGTAACAAAAGAGAGACTTGAACTCAAGACCTCTTACTTAATAAGGAAAGTTTTAACCAAATGGTCTAGCAAAACATATTGTAATGTTTAGAAGGAGGATTGGGGTTGTTGTTGTTGTTGTTGTTGTTGAAGACGGCCTTGGAGAGCATGCTAAAAAAAAAAACTCTTTTCACACAAGAAAAAAAGTTCGCTTCTCGATGACAACAAGGGTTAGATCTCGGTTAGCTTACCAGGAAGATGCACCTTTTCCTATCTGTTTCTGATTTTCTGAGATCGCACAAGGCGCGGGGAAAAGAGCATACGCAGATCTAAAAGAGTAGCAGCCCGAAAAATAAAAAATACAAACCGAAATAAAATCAAAACTTTGCAAAAATTTAAAAAAAATGCGTATTCAAACTTTATACTTCCGGATCTGACTGTAATGGTCGTATCTTGGGCAAACAAAAACCTTTTCGAGTGAAACAAAAAGTGTTCCTGAATGAAACGAGTGCTCCGGACGCAATGGAACAGTCTTCTCAGCCCAAAAATGTATGGAAATTCCAGAAAATGGATATGAGGCAACTCGGCTTCACGGTCTCGATCTACAACAGGAGCGGGTCTTCAAACATGATCTGATACCATCTTCGACAACACAGGTATTCCAACATAGGATGAAAACCTTCAGTAACCACTCACATAACCAGATCAAATATCAACACACCAATTTTTTCACGTGGTAAAACCCCTACGGGGAAACATCCACGGCCCTAGCCAACGCGGCCACTTGGAGCAGTTTATTAATGCAAAGAAAAAGATTACAGAGAGATTTTACAAGAGAGTTTCTCACAATCGATCATCGGCAAATGACCCTCCATGCTCTTTAAATAGAGATCATGGACCAATCGGGTGTTAAACCACGAATCAATGGCCATTAAGATCGAGGAGAGTATGAACCGTCGGATCACTCTATGTCGGGAACATATCGTGACCGTCGGATTTCCTAACTACAAATGCATACTAATTCATACTAAAGAAACACACTTTTACCTAATGACATATTAGAACAAGTAGATCTTAACTAACTCCTAAGTGTCTAAATACCCTAACAATATGTTGATATGAGAAAGTCGGGGGATATGTCGAGCCCTGTAATGCCCAAGAAAATGTATAAACTGTTGTAAATGTGGGAGTTTCCTATGTAGCAGATAAGGTTTTGGGCATCAAACAACGAAGAGGAAGAAGAGCATCCAAGGAAAATCAATACATTGTTGTCAATCTTGAATGGTTCAGACGATCCAAGTTCGAAGCCACCTATTCAAACACCCTCCTCTCTTGATACCTAATTCTAAACCTCCCAATATCTATGTATTTTTAAAATATTAAAAATATAACTCACCCCTATATACTAAGCAATATATTGCTTTCCTTTTTAATAATTTTAAACTCTCAAATATAAACTAACCTAATATAATATTGCCTAATTAATAAATGCCCTTCAAAATTGTAAAAGGCATATCAATTTCTCATTAGGGAGAGCTAAAGTTTGGGGTATATATGCATAGGTGGACATTCTATCATATTAATTCATTGCAAAATTGGAGAAGGATGGGATTTTTGACATTGAACCTGTGGAATTAAGGCCAACTTGGTCCAACAAAAGAATTTGGGAGAAAAGGATTGTCAAGAGGATTGACCGTTTTTTTATCTTAGAACAAATACTCAATGAGGGTTTTAAGATTTTGGGTCACGGCTGGAGGTGGATCAGATCATATGCCAATATTATTGGAGCTGATCTATGTGGGGAAAAACCCTTCTATCCCATGTAAGTTCAATCCATCTTGGTTTGAAAATTATTTTTTTGTGAATTTGGTTAAGGATCTAGGGTCCCCATTTGATTAGTCTCTAAGGGAATTCGTTGCGAATTAGTTTGAAGAAAACCTAAGAAAGTAAAACATTTATCTATGAAATGGGCACATGATAAGAAGGTAAAGGATGAATATGCTCTGGCAGAAGTCAAACTAGCTTTAGAGCACAGATAATTTTAAGGATGTAATGTTATATTAAAATAGAAACCTGGGCTAATTTAACTAGTCCTTAATATGCAAAATGTAAAATTTTTGGCAATACTTCTGTAAAAATATTCAAATTTCTAATAATTTTATATAGCTTTTATAAAATTTTGGCGATTTTTAAGGTAAAATAATTTTATTTTGTGGAATTTGGGCGAATCATTTTTGGAAAAAATGGAAATTGGAGAATCTGTTTTTGGGAAAAACCATGGAAAATTAGGCCATTTGCGAAATTTAACCTCGAAAATCATCTATGCTTTAGAGGGTATGTATAGTTAGGCACTGGAAGGATTTCTCGTTGAGCATTATAAGGAACATGTCAAGAAGTGATATGGATTTAGGAGCGGAACGAATTGATTAACATATTAAATACAATAAACACATAGATATGGAGAACAACACAGATATCCAGTGAACAATATCTTCTATTAAATAAATGAAATAGGTTGAAATTGTAAAACTGCAGAACTGAAACAACTTGCTCGAATGGAAACAACTATCTCTGAGAAGAGATGTGGCTGCTACGTGCATCTGTTTGAGCATAATGATTACAATGACGCTCCATAGGATTTTTTAACATTACTCGTGAATGCCAAAACCCTAGACATCCAAAAACCTAACCCTAGGAGATGAAATGCCAAAAGTTATGTAGGCCCCTATGGGTAAGTTGGTACCTCAACTTCCCGTGGTCGTAACTTTTGCATACGACCTCCATTTTAGGCGCGTGATAACTCGTTGGAAAGATATTTTCGAGAACTACACATTACACCGTCAAACTATGACTCTGTCTATAGTTTGACTGTGGCGAGTTTTGGCCCTTGACCAAGTTTTAAGGAAACATTGGTTGTGTTTGACCACTTTTGGGACTTCGACAGGCTGATTGAAGATGGAGTGCCCAGGTGGAGCAGAGATCATGGGATCTCGCTTGCTTTGCGGGCTTGTGGACTGAACAAGGGGTTTACTAGGGTTATTTAATGGGTTAAGGGATGTCGGCCCATGGGTTTACCCATGATTAGGCCTTTTTGTAATGATATAAATAAGTAGCTAAGCGATGTAAGAAGTAGATATGGTTGTCTTTGTGAAAGAATGTGTTAGGGCTTATAGAGCTAGGTGCAAGTGTTTTGTAAGTTTCTTTGTGCTTAGACATTGTACATAAGTGCTCTGTGCTATTAAGGAGTTGGCTTTGTGCCTTGACCTGATTTTGGGGAAGGTGGATCTAGTGCATTGTGAGCAGATCACCTGTCCACTATGGTGTTGGGCTCTGTGGCTTTCTGCATAGGAGCAGATGACTGTAAGAGGATTGAATACTAATAAATAAGAAGAAGAAGAAGAATTTGGTGGACGTAGCCCCACATTTTGGTGAACCACGTATATCCTGAGTCTTGATTTGCTTTGTGCGATGTTGTTTATGTGATTTATGCTTAGTGTTGTTGTTATAATGTATGATGAATGCATCTGATGTTGTAGATTAGTGCTTAATGGTGTGAATGAATGCTAGATATGAGTTAATGCTATGTGCTAAGTGATTATATGTTCTTGATCTGATTGTTACTACGCTGATCTGTAATAAGGGTTAATCTGCGATGTGAACGAGAATCATAATCTAATGCATATTACTGGACACGTGCTCTGTTAAGTGTTGTAATCACATATTTGTGTCACAGCTTGGTTGTATACACTTACTGAGTCCTGCAACCCCCTGCCTCTACCTTGGGTGAGACTTCATCTGCTTCGCAGGTGTTGCTGAAAGGGACGGTAGTTAGGGTTTTGTTGATGCGTTGAACCCTGGGTCTACTCTTGTACCAACAACGAGCCAAAAAAACACTATTTAGGGCCCCAAAATGATGTTGTAATTACACAAAGATGCGTTGACATGAAAACATACAAAATAAGACAATTGGATTAGGTGGGAGGCCACCAGTCTCCACTTGGAAGATGTGTAGGGCTTCAGACAACCCCGAAAGTGTAGAACCCACAATTACAAAGAAGTACAGAAGAACGTGTTGAACTAAAAACTGTCAAGAGGAGCCAGTTGGAATAAGTGGGTGGCCACCAATATCCACCTAGATCAAGAAGTTAGAGTAGAAGCACATGAAATTACTGGATGATGAAGAAGTTGCATGGAGACTAAAAAAATAGAGCATTATGACTCTCTTTAGGGGATGAGAACACTAGTTACTTCCATGAATATACCAATTGAAAAAGGCATATAAATACTATTTGGAGCTTGAAGAAGAATTATGGAACAATTGCAGAGAGATTCGAGAACCTGGATAAAGCCGGAGTTGATCATTTCAGTGATATGTACAAGGAATAAGCAGAGTTACTATTGTTGAAGTGGTAAGGATGAGCACCTTTTTTCCATCCTTTGTCTCAGGAAAATATAACCATAGGTTAAAGGAGGAAGTGTCAAAGGGTGAACTTGAGGGGGTGCTAAATTATTTTCAAAAATATAAAATCTTTAACCCTGATAGGTGGCCAATGGAATTCTTTCTAGGATTTATCGAGATCATTGAATGATTTGCTACATGTTGTAGAGGAATCTAGAAATTTTGGCAGAGTTCTAGCAGCCTTCAATGCCACTTTCATTGCTTTGATTTAAAAAATAAGATAGACCAACATCCTTTGAGAAGTACATGCCAATTTCACTCTGTAATTGCATATATAAGATAATTGCAAAGGTTATATCTAGGAGAGTTAAGATAATGTTGTCGGATACTATTTCTAATGAATAGTTTGGTTTCCTTGAGGGTGGAAAAATTCATGAGGCCGTTGGAGTCGCTCAGGAAGGGCTACACACAATCAAGTCAAAAAATCTTCCAGCAATGGTTGTCAAGATTGACCTTTCAAAATCCTACAACAGGGTGAGCTGGCTATATTTAAGAATGATGATGACTCAACTGGTTTTTCAGATTCCTTTTTATAAATTGGGTAATGATTTTATTTTATCAATATCTTTTTCAGCTCTAGTCAATAGATCGACTTCTCCTTTCTTCAGGCCAAGCAAGGGTCTCAGGCAGGGCTTCCCATTATTTCTATTTCTTTTCTTATTTGTTGCAAAGGGATTGAGTAGAGCATTGCTAGAAGCTAAAAGGTTAGACACTTTTAAAGAGATAAGGATGGTCATAGGTGCATTCTACAACTCAATATTAGGTCGTTGTGTGACTGTAACCTTTTGCACTTTAAAACAGGTTAAGGAGGAAGTGTTTGCACCTCCATAGATTTGATGCCTCTTTCCACTTAGTAGAACCAGAGTTAAAATGGATATATGTTGGTTTATCCCATTTACTGTTCGTGGACAATATATTACTATATTGTGATGGATCTAGAAGGGACATTATAAAGATTAAGATATCTTGGATTTGTACTGCACATCAACGGGGATGAGGATAAATGTTGAAAAATCCACCATATTTGATATGGATATTTCCCAGTTAATGGCACTCAAATTAACTCTCATGTTGACAACAAAGCATGGAGCAAAAAATCTTCATATCTATGGTGATTCCCTTGTGGTAATTAACTAGATGTTGGGTGTGTGCATTTTGGAAAATATTATGTGGAGGATTATATATCATGAGATCCAAAGGATGAGAAGAGATTTCAAAACTCTTTCTTTCTTCCATGTCTACAGGGAAAGGAACATTGAAGCAAATACACTATTGAAGGAAGGACTGCAATTGGACATGGGAGTTGGATTATTGAAGAAGTGGTGGATGGAATCACTAATGTTATTTTTTTATCATGATTTCTTTTATTTTGTTATCATGATTCGTTTTATTAAGTTAGAGATGTTGTTCTCTACCTGGTCTGCATAAATTTTCACCTGGTTTGGATAAATTTTTAGAAGATCATAATCTAATTTTCAGAAGATCATAATGTAGATTGTGTATAATTATTGAGGAAAATGAAATACTGAGGAAAATGAAAGACTATAGAATTAGACTATGTGGGAAGAATATATAAGTAGATTCTTGTATGAATGACACGTTTGACACATAAGAAAGATTTGTTTTGTGACACTATTCTTTTATTGTATAAGAGATAGATAAAATGCAACAAATGACATATACAAATTCTTTTTTATAGAGCTATATGACATGTTGAGCATCTGAAAAATGTAATTCTATTTATTATGATATAAATATAATTATAATTTATTTGTATGAAAAAAATATAGTAAGAGGTTAAATTATAATTTGGTAGTATGTAGTATCTATATAAAATGAAAGTTAGATGTTATTAAAAAGTATATAATTTTATTGGAAGTAGCTTTAGTGATCACCATAAGAGGTGTTGGATTTCTTGCAGATACTATTTATAATGAAATCACCTTTGGTTTTAGAATAAGACCTAAAATTTCTTTTGATTGACTAAGAGCTAGTCTTCCTCATATATAAGGAAATTGGTTAACAACCTAAGACTCATAAGCATATGGAAAGCGTGAAATTTTGTCTCGTTCCAAACCACTAGCAAATCCTTTTAGGTGGTGTGGTTTTTTGAGAGTTTAGGTTTCCACAGTTAGTCATAATGTTAGCCACATTTTCTAGAAAATCATCGTGTAATAGGTTTTGAAAGGTCCAATATTTCAAATGGAAACTCAACCCATCATTAGGGACAAATGAAGTTGATATGGTAGAAAAAAGTGAAGTGGCTTGAATTTATAGAGGAAGGTTAAAAAGTGACCATTGAAGAGGGACAAAGGATTACGGGGAGGAGAAAGAGATGAAATAGTCGTTGAGATTAGGTGATGAGAGAATAAATAAAATAATAATAATAATTTTTTTTATTATTAGCCGGTGAACAACTAATAAAATCAAGAATAAAATAATAATAAAGAGCCTTACCTTCAATAAAGTGGAAGGATTACTTATGTTAATTTGAGAAAATAAGCATGAAAGTGAATACAACTAAATAATTAATAATGTTAAAATGATAATAAAAAAAGTGAATATGGAAAATTGATGAAAAAACAAAGAAATAAGGCAGAGAATAGAAACTTGTGAAAATGAGGGCCATTAGGATTGCAGGAAAGAGCAGGACATAGGGAGGGAGAAAGAAAAGGGATATGATCAAAATAATATGGAAAATAACTTGGAGTAGCCTAATGATCAAGGTGATGGATGGTAGGTTTCCAAGATTGCATGAGTTTGTAGCCATCTTCGGGATTAAAATTATCAGGATGTTTTTAAATTTCAAGGGCTTCTGAGATGAGGCCAGAGGAGTAGTAAGGGGCCGAGGAAAACAAATTGTTTAGTCAAAACAAATCAGGTGTTTGGATTTAAAGGAGTGTTTAACAATAACTGATTTGGAGATTTGGTTGTGGGTAGTATCAACGATATGCTCTTTAAGACGACTTTGAAGGATCTACCAGTTTAACCTATGTAAAATTTTCCATAGGAGCAGAGAATTTGGTAAACTCCTGGGCCAAACATCAAGTTAGATTTATCAATAAAATTTAATGCAATCCATGTGGTCATGTTTTAAGCATTGTGTTATCATTATAATATATTTATCTTGGCTTGGTTTTGGGTTCAAATCCTTGAAACATATATTGTGATAAATTTCATGGTGTTGCATAACTTATTACTAAATTAAAAACAATAATTATGATTCAAACTTTCATTTATGTTCATACAAGTTTATAAAGTCTTTTACAAGGATGAATAAATATTTTATAATATTTTATAATAAAATTATATTTAATATATATAAATAAAATAAAAAATTGAAATTTTTTGGAGTTTTTTTTTTTTTAAATGATATTCAATATAAAGTGGGTGGTATAATTTTAATGTATCTGATTGGATTGGGATATTGGGTAGTATAAATTTACGAGTAAGACCTATAACATCAAATACATCATAAACACAACAATTAACTTAGTCAAACTTCTTACATATAATTTACAACTCTTAGTTAATAGAGTTAGCTTATTGGGTTGAGGTGGTTTGACGAGATGGTTGAGAGATAGGTCTTTCACTTTCCTCTCCTAGGTTCACATCCCCTATGAAGACTCTAGCATATTATGATAAGGCTAGAAGGGGACCCCTTGTGGGTGACCCCTAGCCTAGGTCAATTCCTGTATATTAAAAATAAATAAATGAGCTAGCCTATTGAACCAATATTTAAAATATAATTACTAATATAAAACTTAAATTTTCATTACCCAACTTAAAATATAAATTTCATTTTCTTCTTTATAGTGGAATTTGCTAACTTTTAAATTTAAAATGTTTGGATTGTAGAAATATAAATAAATTTTCTTTTGCTCGACTAAGAGCTTGTCTTTCTTAGAGGTAAGAAAATAGGTTAATGACCCAAGAACTAAAGACATGTGGAAGGAGTGAAATCTTATCCCCTTAGGGATCATCAAAGAGTCATTTTATATGTTGTGATTTTTTTTGAATAATAGTGATGAGTTAAAGAGATGGTGTGATTAATATTAAAGAGATGAAGGTAGAAAACCAAATAATGGAAAGGAAATTTACAGTGTTGTACATAAAGCAATCAATTTTTAAATTTTTTCATCTACCCCGTTACAATGCAATAATTTTTTTATCTATTAAGATAATGAAGTTTCAGTATTTATAGGTGGCGTGTTTTGAAGGAGAAATAATATTTTATTATTATTATTATTAAGTTTATGTAGTTACAAGAGGAGGCTTTGAATGACGCACAAGTTTAGAAGAAAAGATGAAAAATAGATAATGGCCACATAGGTAGGTAAGGGGCGTGGAGGTTAAATGTACTAAGCATAGAAGAGAGAGGAGTTGTTAAAAATATCTACTTACAATTGGACTTTTCACTTGATAAGTTTTTTAACCATAAAATGAAGGATAATTCAAAAGTTTAAACGTTATAAAATATTTATGTGATGGGTAATGTGAAAGTGAAAATCTAGGTGTGATCCCCAGTGCTTGTTGACCACTGAGTTATGATAGATTTTCCAATGTTTTTAACCATTAGGTGCTCTCTCTCTCTCTCTCTCTCTCTCTCTCTCTCTCTCTCTCTCTCTCTCTCTCTCTATATATATATATATATATATATATATATATATATAGCCTAATGGTTAAGAACATGTGTTTCCTCCTACAAGTTGAAATCCAGAGAGGTGAGTAGGGTATGTACACCTTCATAGACTTTAGGAGTCAAATCATTGCGTAGAGGGGTGATTGTGATGCTAAAATACTCTTTAAATGTGCAAGTTTTATCTACAAAATCAATAACTAAGCCTACTCTGATTTGGATGTCACGTGTGTCACACTATCAAGTATGTTAAAAAGTTCATAAGAGTCAACCTTAAATGAATTTATTTACAATGCTTGATAATGAGCATGAGAAACCATATGCTTTGTCTCCTTGCCAAATTATTGTTTAAAAGGATCCATATCTTTGCAAACTTACCATCTAAATCTAGTTAAAATAACTAAGCTTGTTATTATTTGTAAACTTGCCATCCAAATATAGCTAAAATAATTAAGCTTGCTCCTATTTGCAAACTTGCCATCCAAACAAAGTTAACTATTAAACATTAGAGTGTAACCAACAAACAAAGTAGTGAAATTCAAACAAAGTAGTGAAATTCAAATGGATACAAAACATAAATAATATACTTGGAAGTTCATCTACCAATTGTGCCCATCCATCATTTGTAAATTTAGGAGGCTAGGATCCAAAATTGTTTGTCATTTCCTACATATTGAGTGCTAAATAAGTATCTGCATCATTACACCTTTTCCAAATGGAAAATCTTAATCACCACATCCATTGTAGCATATGATGGATACATGATCTCTGTTGGATGTCCAAATGTGTCGATTATTTCTAGGGTTTCCAAATAATTTAAA
This sequence comes from Picea engelmannii, assembly GCA_009831015.1. Lineage (NCBI taxonomy): Eukaryota > Viridiplantae > Streptophyta > Pinopsida > Pinales > Pinaceae > Picea > Picea engelmannii. The sequence continues at coordinate 62,885 of ML806614.1, read as the reverse complement.
AGGATTCAATCTAAAAGTGTCCATGGTGAGTTAAATTTATGGTCCAACTTCCAACCAACACAACTCAATGTCCAAGTGTTTTTATCTACTCATGTAAGTTGGAGACGTGGTGGCTTCATATGTGTGGTGTTCATGCATCCAATATGTGCCAAGAACAAACTCCTGTAAATTCATTCCCAATTCCATTTGATTGTTAGCTCTCATGTGTGCAATTTTTTTCAATTAAACTGCTCAAGAAAACACTAGTCATCAAGAGTTATAAATGCTTGATAGATTTTATTTCCCTTTGAATGATTTTTTTATAATGTGGACTAATTAGGAAGCAATTAGAAGATTCAAAAAACATGTGGCAGTGTTGGTGTAGTATTATTTCTGATTTGACTTTGTTACTCATATAATGCAGGCTCATTCACAAGAGTTTGGAAAAATATAAATGATCACTCAAGAACTATTAATGTGGTTAGGCGTTTTACACGACATTCCCTTGATTAGATTTTTCAATTCACTTACCTTTGCTCGGTCCAGATGCTTTCTTATTGTTGAAGTTGGTAAAGAACCTTTATGGAGGTGAGAGTAGGTTGACTAGTTGTGTGTGCTTAGCGACTTCAAAGAGGTAGGCAAGAAAGTGTTATAGCCCTAATTTCCACCCAATAGGGCCAGAATGGAATCCAACAGAAGATGAAAGTCAAAGCACATTTATTTCTCATGATTCGAGACTTTTTTGAAGGTCGTTGTGGGACCTATAACATACATCACGTGACGATAGTCGCTTGTCATTTATAGTGCAATAGGTGATGATCCCTATAAACTTCTAGATTCGTGGAGTTACAAAGAGATAGGAAAGGAATGGGTTGTATCTTTGTGGCATGAGCCTAGGAACTCACATCATTCGAGTCTCTATTGGGTTCTAGAAGATCTAGAAGCTCTCCCAAGCCTCTTCCAAGGATATATATAAACAAGGAAAGTATCGAGTAAGAGGGAGGAAGAATCATCGGTAGAGTTATGTTGTCAAATTACAGAGGTGCTACTCCTATTCAAAAAAGCTAGAATTAGATTTCTTAGTTTGATCAAAAAGATGAGGAGTAGCAAGGAGCAAGAAGCCTAGGAGGATGCATCATCACTGAGGTATGGATTCAATGTAATTCCTTCATATTAATCAATAGATCATTGGTTTTCCCTCTGAACATGTTTGTATTTCATTTACAAATTTTTGGATCTGGTTTATTTCATTATAGATCATATTAGATTCAAGTTAGATCTAGGATTCTAACGCCAAGTAGAGATGTATAAAGGCATTGTTTGTATTTTGTGTGCTGGAAGCAAGTTGTAGAGGTTGGATCTGGAACTTCAGGTCTGCATTAGCCAGGATATACAAAGGACAACCTACAGTCAAATGTATGCTATCTCTACCACTCCTTAGGTTAACTATGAATCCATTTTCTTGAGTCTAGGAAACCCATAGAAATTCTAATCCCATTGTTTGTCTAGGAATAATTTTTTATTCTTCTCTAGTTTAGAATTCCTTGCCAAATCAGCCTTTGTTTTTTGTTTGTGATTTAATTTGTCTTCCCTGTACTCCTCTAAAGGTTATATCTCTCTGATTGGATAGATATGAGATGGATATGATAGATCTGAAGCAGATCCATCTTTTCAAAAAATAATTTTTTCTGCAGTCGTCGCAGTATAGGCATCACAAGACTATTGTCTCTGATTGTACTGCTTGTGTCACGCGACGATCCTTGTAAACTAGGAAAATTATAGGTTTTCCAGTATTTTGAGGTTAGATGTACCTTGTCTGATCCCAAAAGTCTTTGATTGATTTGTGTTGACCACATCTTGCCTCTGTTTGAGTCTTTCTGTCACATAATTTACCTTCATTTTTTGTTTGGAGTGTGATTATGTGTTTTGTTTTGGATTGATTGAACATGTATGTTTTTTGTCTGGTGATCCTGTAAAGTTGGGCACTAAATCCAACATATTTGAATAGATCTGGTGGTGTTTGATTTGATTGCATTTGGATTTTCCTTTTGTGATTATTATCCATTACTAGATCTATCCTTTTAGGTGAGTTTTGGATGAGATCTTCGTAGAGATAATGGAGTGGGTTTTTTAGCGTCACTACCGATTTTGTATATCCCTTTTGCTTGCCGATTTGCTGGTTTTCCATTGGAATTTTGTGTTCTTACATAGATCATGAATCTTTTGCATTACATTTGGAAAAGTTAGAATTTTTATTTCTTGCTTGTGAGCTTTTGAAGCATTAGCACAAGAGTGCATTGGTGCATTGTTTGTCTGAAGTTCATAGAATAATTTTGGATCTAAACTATTTGCATGATTGCTTGGTGTGTGAAGTTTCATTTCAAATTTACAAAGAAAATGTTCTCTCTTCCCTCCAATAGCTAGAATTCATTGAATTGAATGAATTGCATTGACATCTTTGCATTGCTTGGTTGGGTCAAGAGTCAAACATCACAAAAAATTTCATCCATTTCCCTTTGAATTAAGCAAAAATCGCTAAAAATAATTTGTATAATCTAAAACCAGTTAGTCATTTTTCTTTGATATAAAACCAACACTAGATAGGCTTAGGGCCTTGGAATTGGATTGGACAGTAAAATATCCAAGGCCACAAAATGAAACATAGAGTCATTAAAAAGTGATAAATCCATTCTTGCAACAACTGTATCGGGAGCCTCCTCTAACACAGGAGTTAAGCACATGGTCACATCAGGGAAATTAGGGAGATTACCCTTTTCTGATTATTTTTTTGTTTGTGGTATCTCTTAAACTACTATGCATATGGGGGTTTCATTAGTGCCACTTCTGTGTGTGTGGTAATGCCTTCGAAGCTTCAGGTCTAGTTACCTTGCCCTTATGTGTGGTCGGACCTGCAATTGTTCTCATGGTCATTGATTGTGAAGTGGTAGTCTTAGTGACCTTTCCTAGGTAGCCAACATAGGTTACTGCAGGTAGGATGTGTCTATAGTACCTAGGGAAAATGTCTGTTCATGGTCTTAGTTCCCCTAGAGGGTTCCTTCCTTAATAAAGGGTGCTTGCATGGTTAGGGTTGTTTCACGTAGATCATTCTAATTGCTCCTCATACCTTCACTAGCCAATATTGTCGAGACTTGATCTCCCTCAAAGGGTTGGTTTTCAAAAGGCCCCTTGAGCCATTGGTTTTCTTGTTGTTATGATAGATTTGATAGGGGTGTGATCTTTGATTATGAGTCTAGATCGACCTTAGGTTGAATTGTGTTCCATTTACACCTATTATTTTCATTGTGGCTAAATTATCGCATCAGTCCTGTCGACTACAAGTACTAGCACCAATCACAAAGGAACAACCACCTCTTAGGTAACATGAAACAGGTGATCGAAAATTCAAAGGGTCTTATATTTGGTTCGAGGAAATTGGTTTGGTTGAAGTGGAAGTTCTCCAAGAAATTCCTCCACCAAACTTAAACCTTCCCTTAATTGATCCTGAAGCACCTCTACTTGTCCAGGTAAGGGATATTTTTAGTGAGCCTTTTTGTTTGGTTAGCAATCCTCCCACCATGTCAGGACCAAATGTTTTGTCCAGTGTATTTGAGCCTCCAATCCCATATATAAGTGGGACTAGGGGCATCCCTTTGATTTCCACATTACTATCTTTTAGCACCATTGGACCAACACCATCTATCCCTCTTTCTACAGGTCCCTCGATCCGGGGGACCCTGACTATGCCTTCATTCCCATCTGTTAGTATACCCAACATTACTATGCACATCCTTTCTATTCCGATGCCCACTTCTTTATCCTTTTCCCGTCAGGGGATGAGCGTTGGTTTTGACATGGGAGGTGGAACTTCTTCTGCCTCTACCATTCCTATGAGTGGCTCGATATCATCATGTGCTATGAAAATACCACACGAGTTCTGATACCAAATTGATATGAAATACCAAATTGATATGAAATACCAAATTGATATGAAATATCAAACAAACTCTAATATTAATTCATCCCAAAGAATCATCATATGCCAATTAGTTCATATGGAGATACTAAACATTGCATTGTTTAGTTACTTGTAACTAAGCATTATCACAAATCCAACCCAAAGGATACGGTCTCAGATGAGGCCTAGTTTCCAATCCCAACTTATGAACAACTTTCTCTGAAATAAGATTCACTTATGATCCACTATAAACAAGTGTATTAATCTTAGTGTGCTCTCAGACAACTCATAAATGAAACAATTATTTTCTTTTCCTTCAATCAGGGATCACTTTATACTTTGTAGAAGTACACGAAATGAAACTTGCAACAAAAGATTCACCTTTTATGCCCATAGTTGTAACCTTTGTTTCATCCTTAGAATCTAATCCAAGATCCTGTACTATGGTTGTGGTCTTCTTATTACCCTTTCTAGGCCGAGCCTACTTTGGTTTCATTTCTGGATGCAAATTCCAATAGTGATTCTCATCATGCCCTTTCTTCTTGTAGTGAGAACATGTAGGATTCTTCATTTCATCCTTCTTCAATGTAGCTGTCTTCTTACTCTTCGTTTTATGTGGCTCTCCTGATTAATTTTCAACATGTTTTCCTTTCCTGGCTTGAATATGTGTAGCTTGAACTGATACTTCGTTAATATTAGTAGGATTAAACATCAATATAATATGTCAAAGATATGAGTGCATGCCACCAATATACTTTAGAAGATTCTTAGGAGTATGTAATGGAATTCCCAAAGATAATGCCTTCCTCTTGAGTTCTTGTGTATAAGCTTGAAAATTTTTCCATTTTCCTTGTTTCGGATGTTGCGAAGCAATCATTGATGTTTCCATATAAGCTAATGGATAAAATTTCATTCTTAATGCAACAACAAATTCATTCCAGGAAGAAATGATTTTACCATGTTGAATAAGATCAACTTGTGTCTAAATTTCCCACCATATCAATGATGTGTCACTCAGGCATAGAGTAACCAACTATATCTTTGAAGTGTCCTGTGTGATTTTTTGTACCCTGCAATACACTTCAATCTGCTTGACCCAATTATCCAACTTCTCTGCATTCAACTCTCCATCATAAGTAGGAAAATCAAACTTTGCATCTATCTTTAACAAAGGCAAATCATGGCGAGAAGAATTCTTAGAATACTTTTTCTTCTTTTGAGAAGAAAGTTTGCTTCCATCGAAAGAAGAGGATGATGACGATGATGGGGATGAAGGAGACCCTGGAGGTTTTTCACCTTCTCCTCCTCCAACTGCTTCGATTTTTACTATTGTTTCAACTGGACCACCTTCATTTTGATTAGGAATTTCTCTCCTCCTTTCTAGGTCTTCCCACAATTATTTAACCATATTTGTCTTCTCAATAAACATCCTTCGAAACTCCTTATCAGCCTCATAAATAACTTCTTCATGCTCCATTTCTTTTCTTCGAGTGAAGCTCCTTGAACCAATTTCAGGATTATAACTTGCAATCTTTCCTTCACCTCACTTAGATTTGGACCTCGTAAGCATTCACTTGCAAATAAACATCAAAACCAACTTTGATACCACATGATCTGAAAATATCACACGAGTTTTGATACCAAATTGATATCGATTCCAAATTGATACCAAATTTATATGAATATCGATTCCGAAACAAACTCATATTCATCAAAGGTTTGATGCCCAAAAAACGTCGTTTAGGGCCTCAAAACGGCTTCGGAAGTTCAGGATCCAAAAAACTGCCAAAAATAGTAAATTGTGCTACAATTAAGGAAACTAAAAAACTGAAAGAAATAATGGTGGTGGTCCAAGTGGAATAGGCGGGTGGCCACCAATATCCACCTGGATCATTCCTCCCTCCTTAGGAAGCAATGGTCCCCATTGCGCTGACTTCCTCCATGATATGAGGAAACTTTTGCTAAACTTGGTCCCTGGTGAGCCACTTGCGCTGGTGAAGGAGTTGGCCTACTTTGACAACTCGATATAGTTGGATCCTCTGTTGGTGGGTTTTCTTGATCTGTGTGTCCATAATATGATTAGTTGTGGCTTGTTTCATGCAGTTTGGATTTAACTTTGTTCTTGTGAGTTGTTCTACCATGTTGGATGTGTCTAGTAGAGGTGGAAAGTAGGGCCGAAGGCGGTTCACATTGAACATTGGGTGCAGACCAAGGAATGGTGGAATACTAAGCTCAAAGAAATTGTCCTCGATAGCCTTGGTGATGGTGTATGGCCCATATCGAAGTGGGCAAAGCTTGCGATGGGGTCTAGCGAGGTGCTCCTTCTGCAAATGTAGCCACACTTTGTTGCCCACTTGGAAGTTGTGTTGCACCCGATGTTGATCATGTTGTTGCTTGTACTTAGCATTGGCTCTGTCCAATATGTCATGAACCTGTTGGCGAATGTGTTGAATGCACTCAATGAAGCTGTTCGCCTTGGAAGATTTAGATTGGACATGAGTCGAATCATCCTGAGTCGCTGCAAAGGGCATGGCTACGTCAATGGGACATAATGGATGGAATCCCAAGCCCACCTGAAAGGGGTTGTGGTTGGTTGAGTTGTGGAGGGCCCGGTTATAGCTATGTTGTACACAGGGGAGGCTCTCATCCCATGTGTGTGGATGCTTTGAGTTTTACATGCGTAAAATGTGTACGATCATCCTGTTGACAACCTTTATCTGGCCATCAGTTTGGGGATGGAAGGCTGTGGACTTGGTGAGCTTGGTGTCCAACATTGACCAGAGGCTGGACCAAAATGTGCTGAGGAACCTGCTTTCCCGATATGAGATGATAGTCTACTGGATCTCAAAGTGTACCCACACTCATTCAAAGAAGAGTTTAGCAGTGGCTTCTGTTGTGATATTCTTCTTGCAGGCCACCATAATGGCCAACTTCGAGAATCTGTCGATGACCAAGAAAACACATTTGTTGCCATGATTAGTAGAAGGAAGGCCTGACATGTAAACCATGGATATGGATTCCCAAGGTTGACTAGGGGTAGGCAACGAAGTATAGAGGCCTTTCTTCTTGATGATCAGTTTGGAAATGGCGCAGGCAGTGCAGGATCTAATGTACTTCCTGACATCCCGTCGAAGATTTGGCCAATAGAAATACTTCTTTAGTACTGCCACTGTTTTCTTGACCCCAAAATGCCCAATGACCTGACTGTAGTGCACTTCCCAAATCATCTTGGCACGCTTTCTTGAAGGAACACAAAGGTTTCCTAGGTGACATAGTAGTGCATCCTGGAGGTGAAAATTTGGAACTCGGTTACCCTCCAAGAGCGTCTTGTATGTGTGGCTGAATTCTGGATCGCTCTTGTAGAGAAGTGGCTAATCAAAAGTCTCATGCCCATAAGAGTTGAGCAAAGTGGTTATCGCCATGATCGATGGTCGGTTGAGGCAGTCCGCAACATTATTGGTGCTACCATTCTTGTACTTGATGTTCAAATGAAAATGTTGCAGATATGTAGACCACTTCTGATGGCGATTGTTCTGCAACTTCCATTGTGTCTATATGAACTGCAGGGGTTAGTGTTCTGTGTGGATGATTGTTTCCTTCCCCAAAATGTAATGCTTCCATTGTCGACAAGCCTGCACAATGGAATACATTTCTTTGTCATAAGTGGGATACTTTCGGACCGTGTCGGACAATGTCACACTTTGATATGCCACTGGATGCCTCTGTTGAGTAAGAATTGCTCCAATAGCATAGGCAGAGGTATCTGTCTCGATTTCAAATGGTTGTTGCAAGTCTGGTAACATGAGCACTGGGGCACAACATAGGCGATGTTTCAGTTCTACTAATGCCTTTTGTTGAGATTCTGACCAAAATAATTTTGATTTCTCTCCCCCCTTGGTGACTTGACTCAAGGGCCAAGTGATATGAGAGAATCCCAACACGAACCTGCGGTAGAAATTAGCAAGACCCATAAAGATATGAAGCTCTGTTAGAGTGGTCGAGGTTGGCCAATCCTGGATGACTTGGATCTTGGTTGGATCCACATGCACCCCACACTCATCAATAATGTATCCCAGATACTAAACCTGGGTCATGCCAAAAGTGCACTTCTCCAAATTGGCACACAACTTGTGTTTCCGCAGTGTTTGGAGGACCTGTCAGATGTGGTGGAGGTGCTCTTCCCAAGTCTGGATGAATATCAGGATGTCATCGAAGTACACTACTACAAATGATTTGGTGAATGGCCGCAATATGTCATCCATCAGCCTCATGAAGGTTGCGGGAGCATTCGTCAACCCAAAAGGCATGACCAACCATTCGAAAAGGCCCTCCTTGGATTTGAAGGCAGTCTTCCACACATCGGATGGTTCGATTGGTACCTGGTGATACCCGAAATTCAAATCGATCTTGCTGAAATATTTTTCCCCTTTGAGTTGGTCCAGAAGGTCATCAATCTATGGGATTGGGTACCTATTTCTGATAGTGATCTTGTTCAACGCCTGATAATCAATACAGAGTCTCCAAGTCCCATCCTTCTTCTGCACCAACACGGTTAGGCTCCCACAGGGTGATGAACTTGGCCGGATGTGACCTTTCTGCAGCAGCTCCTGGATCTACCTCTTGATTTCATCGTTCTCTAGAACGGAGCGTCGATAGATCGGTCCATTGGGAAGTGACACACCTAGGGTCAGATTGATGGGGTGTTTGACCTGACAGTGTAGAGACACCCATGCGGGCGAGGTGAATATGTCCCGATACTCCTCCATGAMCTTGTCCATTTGTTGTTGTCGTGCAGAGGAGCCCTATTTGGAGGTCATGGCCATAGTCTTCTKCTTTCCCCAAGGGCGGATCATCAGGAAA
>ML806614.1:34141-54085 GCA_009831015.1 Picea engelmannii | reverse complement strand
TTCCCAGTTTTGGAAATGAGCTTACTGCATTCTTTTGCAGTAACCAAAGAGATAGCAGCAGGYGGTGGTACCTCTAGTATCATGTACAACTTATTTCCCAAGGTAGAAATAACAKCRTGAGGCTGAGACTCATACACAACATGTTGCTTCCAAAAGTATGGTTGGCCTACTAATACATCAAAAACATCAAGAGGAGAAATGTCACATAATACCTCATCGGTGAAGGGATTGATGATGTAGGGAAGGTGACACTACTGGCTRACGCRGAGATCCCATCCTTGGTGAAGCCATCCGATGGTGTACGACTGTGGGTGTGTTGTGGTTAGCAAGCCCAACCACTTCATGACGTCTGCTAAAATGAGGTTTTTTTGGTTCCCACTGTCGACAATGAACTGTAGCGGAGAACCCTTTACCCACATATGGGAGTGGAAGAGATCCTCCTCCTCCTCTGGATCTTTCGGTTCTTCCTTTTGGATCTTCATGGTGGCAACAGTGGAATTGGTCTCCTCATTGATAATCTACTTCCCTCTGTCATTCCCCTTCTCAAGTTCTGATTCAATGTTGAAGCATGCATCTAATTCATAAGCCCTCATCTCGACCACCAGTGACTGTTTGGACCGACACTCACTTGTGTTGTGAGTGGAGCTCTTATGGAACTCACACCATTTTCCCGTGTCCTTCTTTGACTTTGTGGTGTTGTTATTTTCTTGCAGCCTTGGTATGTTTTCGTGAGCTGCCATGCCTTGGATTTGTCCTTTGTTCTGTGGTTTGGGGGCACCTTTCGCTTGCTTTTGATTTTCAGATCCAAAGTCTCGCTTCTTCTGTTTGAATTTCTGCTCAATCTTGGCAACATACCGGTATGCCGTACCAAGTGAGGAGATGTCAAGGAACTCCATTTCCTCCTGAATTTATCTGTGCAGACAACTGCGGTACTTCAACACCAAATGTTTCTCTAAATCTTTGATACCCAACTTTGTGCGTAGGGTATGGAATAGATTCGTCGGCTCATGCACATCTTGATCCCTTTGTTGCCGCAGTGTAGTCGATTGTATGTACTTGTCCTCATAGCTCCCCATGGGATAATATTGTTCCTTGATGGAATCTCAGAAAGAATTCCAAGTGGGTACGACCAAGAATAGAGAGGGTTCCTCCTTGTCCTTTTTCTCATAGTAGATTTCCCACTAGTCCTTGACATGTGGGGTGGCTTTGAGAAGTGAAAAAATAATCTTCTTCCGGTCAAAAAAGTCATGAACCGAGAAATATCCTTCTAATAGATTCAACCATATATCTACATCGTCTGCATCTATTTGGCCATCAAATATGGGAATGTCAAAGTTTACTTGTAACTTAAAAGGGGTTGCGCCTCCAGAGTGGTTGCTGGATGCAGATGCGCCTCCAGTGGGCAATCATTGAAGGGTCTGGGCGGAGTGTTCAGTCATCACGCTCCTTTGTTTTTCAAAGGCCTTCTCGAGCAATATTTTGATAGGATCTCCTGCTCCCTCATCTTTTTTTTTCGTCCCCCATGGGCGACCGTAGGGGTTTGTGAGGTTGATCTTGCAAAGGTTCAACCAGATTGAGCCCTAACTCCTTATACCTCGACCTCGTTGGGGACATGCAAAGAAGGATCGAGAAAGAGAAGACCACTATGATACGACTAATCCAAATTTATGAAGGAACACAACAGAATACACAAATCACCATGAATAGAACGATGCATCGAAAATAACACTTCATTTCATTAATATCAAAGAACTGATTTTTTTTTACAAACATAATGGAAATAAACTAGCTAGGGCGCCGGTAGCTTATCTCTGAGAAGAGATGTTGCGGCTACATGCCTCTGAACTCTTTGTTACAATGAGGCTCAAAGGACTATATATTATTGAGAAACAATGGAAACCCTAAACATCCAAAAACCTAACCCTAGGAGATGAAACACCCGAATATAGGCCCCGTCAGGGTAAATTGGTACATGAATTTCCTGGGGTCGTAACTTTGGAACACTATCTCCGTTTGACGCACATGATACATCGTTAGAAATATTTGTCCAAGGAATACACTGCTAACAACAAATATCGAGTTTGGAATGGAGTCAAATTTGTGTGAGGTTTGATGCCCAAAAAATGTAGTTTAGGGCCTCAAAACGGCTCCGGAAGTTCAGGACCCGAAAAAATGCCAAAAATAGTAAATTGTGCTACAATTAAGGAAATTGAAAAACTGAAAGAAGAAATGGTGGGGGTCCAAGTGGAATAGGTGGGTGGCCACCAATATCCACTTGGATCAGGAACTTTCCAAGTGGTTTTAGGGTTGTCTCTAGTTAGGATGGGGGTAATAGTATGTTGAGAGGTTTTAACTTCCCATGGGTTAACACACCTTTGTCTGGGGGCAAACCCCTCAGGGGTAAATTCTCAAATTTGGGAAGCTTTCCCTTTATCAATATCTTAGGTTCTAGGGGATTATTTCCTAGGCCTAATCTTAGGAAATGTTTTCCTGGAGGGTCTACATCTATCCCTAGGGGAAATCCCTTCGAGAGCACATCTAGTCCAAGGATCATCCATGCTCCTAGAAGTGTCGTCATCCCTGGGGTCACCCACTCTTCAAGTACACCTCAACAAGCTTCTTGTAGTACAAATGTAGGGGGACCGCAAGGTTCATCCAAGACAACAAAGACTTCATCTCCCTCCTAGTATTCATTTTGTCACACATTGTTTTCTTTCCTCGCAACATTAGACTTACCTTATCTATCGCAGTTGAAAAATTACCCTATTTCCCACAACCCTTCAAGGTCAGATATGCCTGGAAAGTTACTGTCAGACATACCAAAATTTGACGAAAATTTGAGAGAAGACCCCTCCACACACATCATGACATATCACTTATGGTTCTCATCCAATTCCTTTATGGATGATAGTGTGAGGTTGCGTATTTTCCAATGATCCCTAACTAGAGATGCCACTAAATGGTACATTGAATTACAAGGTGGTTCCTTTAAAAGCTTCAATTACTTGGAAATGACATTGCTTACACATTACTAGTTACCCATTAAATATGAAATGTGAACAACTCTTGACTTCATTGTATCAGGATATTGCCACTCAGATTTTTAATCATACTCATGAGTGGTGATGAAGGTTGAGAATGCTCAAGACACAAATCTCGTATAATCTCTTGATGGAGTGGTTCACCAAATCCCTCCTTGCAATCATTTCCAAAGATGTAACCATGGTCGAGGAAGCTATCGAGGATAAATATATTATACATGCCCGATGATTGGACTTGATATATTCTCAGTTGGGTACCCTGTATGACATTATCCCCCATGATCCTAGGCTATAGACAGATCCAAAGAAGCCAAACCCAAGACCCCATGCCGATGGCATGGTTGGTTCTATTTCCCATGCCTTTGTGAACCAATTAGCTGACTAGATGAGTCATATGACTATTTCATCACACCCATCAATTGCTAGTTCTAGTCCTCATTCTGCCATGGTCCCTACTCAGACCTTCGAGGTGAATTTGATGTAGTCCACACAACCAAAGAATCCTCAACAACCTGGAGGAAAGAAGAATTTGAATAGGAAGAAAAATTCCAATACCAAGAAAGGGACTTCCTCCACCCAAAACAATTAGAGGGGGGGGGGAGAGAATAAGAAGATTCGATCCCCCTCCACAATTTCTAGGGAGGACCACCATACTCATCAATGTCCCCATAAGGATGAGATCCTTCACTATTTGGCACAAAAAAAGGTCCTGCAACAACCTATTGTTTTAACTCATCCTTTCACCTCTCAACCTCAACATATGGTTCCAAAAAATCCTTCCCCTCCAAAAGGGGGCATGGAAGGTACTCCTCACCACAAAGGGTCTTCCTCAAATGATTTTGTTTTCATGTGTGACAAAATGATCAATTTGAAAATGTGAGCCAAGAACTTTGATACATCTGAGCCTATTACTGTTGTTCATGAGAAAACATGTTCTTTCCATCCTGGTGGCCCTCTTCAAATTGAGAAGCCATGTTTTGACACACCGCTTCGCCCCTCAAAGGGAATTCTTTGAAGAACGACACATAATCCCAACACATGGGCTGCCCAAAACTATAGTATTGTGGAAGACTTGGAATAGGAACCTTGTGCCATGTTGATGCTCGAAGTCCTCCAAAGATGCCCAATACAACATAAAGCCTTGCTGTTTTCTTTAGGTGGGGTTGATCCCTTGGGTTAAGTTTGATAACCTTTGAATCTGATCAGGTTACTCATAGGCTCTCCCATCAAGTTTCCTTCCAAATCAAAGTGCACTTGATGGGGAAAAACATATTCTAAATTGTGGTTGATGAAGGAACCTTGAATTGCATCATGTCGATTTATTTTTGGAAATCCCTCATATCTCCTAAGCTCGACACTTCTGCAACACTTTTAAAAGCATCCAATGGACATATGTTCCAACCTCATGGAATAATCATCACCTTATCCATTGTGTTAGGTGGTAATATTATCTTTGTTGATGTGGAGGTCATCGATGCACCTCTTGAGTAAAATTTGTTACTTGGGCGTACCTGGTTCTATGAGACAATTGTATTTGTCTTGTCGGTCAAGGTATTACACTTCCCTCATCAAGGATAGATAGTGACGATAGATAAACTTGCATTTTTTACCCTAGACCTTGGATCCAATGCAGGGTCTAATGTACCATTTTACAGTGATACACAACAATATTATATGAGTTTGGGTGTGGGGATGTTTAAATATCCTTTTCTTAAGGGAGTATTTCCCCTTCCCCCACCACCCCCTTCTAAAAACATTGCTCCAATCAATATTTCCAATTCCTAACGTCTTTTATATCTAACTCCCTCTCCATTTAGTGTCTTTGTCTTGTACTATAATCCTAGTTCTTGGTTGTGCATCTGTGGTTAGGTAAGCTCCTCCGGTAGGTAGGTATTAAGTATAAAGGGATAAAGGTAGGTAGTATAGAGAGAGGTAGGTAGGTTGATTAGTGATGACCTTTTAAAGTGCTTTGTGAGGGTTGATTGGTGCTTTCCAGAGGGAGAGGGGATACGTTGATTGATTGATGCCCGCCTATAGTAAGGAGTTCCAGGGAAAGGTTTATTAGTGCTTGTCGAAATGAAAGATAACATGAGAGAGGAACATAATCTAAACCAAATAGGTAGTTCAATTTTTTGGGTATTCCTTATATATAGATAACTAGTTATCAAGGGTTGGGATTCATCTATCTTGTTATATCAAATCTTTCTACTGATGATAATGCTAAGTCAAGACTGAGAGGGACGGGTTGGACACCTCCCTTGACCCTTATTACAAGTGGAAGGTTATCCCTTTTTGATTAGTCTTTAGGTAAGTAATAAGTCATGTGGGGCACCTGTTGATTGATTGAGTGAATGTGAGGCTTTGGATTGAACTTTCTCTCTATTCATTTCCACCCACAACCGGGGATAAGACGAGGTAACTTGCGTTTACCAGTTGATCCCTAGGGTCTTTTGATTCTTGGGTGGTACCTCATCCTGAGGATGTTGAATCGTATGGATCTTCCCTGTCACCCACTGTGGTTGAGATTTTCGATCTGACAATCCCATAAGCATCTGTTGATATTGGTCGACAACTCCATCTTCATATAGAGTGCGATCTACCTACTTCGCTTGCACAAGTTGTTGAGTCTCCAAGTTCACATGACATCCTAGATTTCATGTTTCTTTCACAAGAGGCCATCCTATATGATCCAGGTGGATATCGGTGGCCACCCACCTTTTCTGACTGGCCCAAAACAATTTTCTGGCAATTTTGGCATTTTACTATTTTTAGCAGTTTTTAACTTCCGGGGCCAATTTGAGGGCCCAAATGAAGGTTTTTCTAGATCGAGGTTCTCAATGATAGTCTATGGTATCATTGAGGCCCCAAAATGAATCTCCTCGATGATACCTTTCCAATGGGCTATCATACGCCTAAAATAAAGATTGTATGCAAAAGTTACGACCCCGGGAAGTTAATGCACTAACTTACCCAAACAGGGCCCACATGACTTTTGGTGCTTCATATTATAGGGTTAGGTTTTTGGATGTCTAGATTTTTTGGCATTCTTGTTTATCGTAAAAACTCCCTTAGAGCCTCATGGTAATAATCTTCTTGCGAATGCGAGTAGCAGTCACATCTCTTCTCAGAGATAAGCTGCCACCATTATAGCGAGTCTTTCACTCTGTATTTTACAGTCTCTGTACATTTATTTCATTAATAGAAATCGTGTATTACTGTATATCTGTGTTTATGGTTGCATCTTTGATACATTTCTATTATATTATTGAATATCTATGATATCTCTATGCATTTCTTTATTATATCTCCACTCTCATTTCATGCCGAATATAATCTGGATCAGTGGTATCAAAATAGGCTGCTCTTGATTGTTTTTCAGTGCATTTCCCCAACGAGGTTCGAGTATAGAAAGTTGGGTCTTGAGCTTGTATCTCTTGAATACAATTGCTTTCACACACCCAAGAAACCCTCAATGGTGGAAGAAAAGAAAAATGATGGAGTAGACGATCCTATCAGTCTGTTGCTTGAACAAGCTCTCACACGACAGAGGGACGAAATGATGGATACATTTTCCCACATCCTTCAATGCCTGCTAATAGCAACATACACATCTTCATCAAGCGGCCACTTTGGAAGCACATCGCCTTTCAAGGTACAAGTTAATTTTGATATTCCTATATTTGAAGGACAGATAGATGCAAAATCCCTAGATAAATGATTAAATCTGCTAGAAGGTTATTTCTCTGTTCACAATTTTTCCGACAGAGAAAAGACCACCTTTTCACTCCTTAAAGCTCTCCCTCATGTCAAACATTGGAGGGAAACTTACTGGGAACAAAGTTCCACAGAGGATTCTAGAATATATGGGGCCGAGCCCACTTGGGATTTTTTTGTGGATGCGGTAAAGGAACAATATTACCCTATTGGAAACTATGAGGACCAGTACATTAGATGGACCACACTATGGCAAGAGAGGGGCCAAGCAGTTCCAGATTTAACCAATACCTTCCATTGTTTGTGCACCAAGCTGGGTATCAAATACTCCGAACGACATTTGGTTCTGAAATACCATGGGGCTCTACACAGATACATCCAAACTGAAATGGATTTTCTGGAAATCTCATCACTTGGTGCTGCTTATCGATATGCCGTTAAAATCGAGAAAAAATTTAAGCACTAGAAAAAACAGGATTTCAGGTCTACAAATCTGCAACAACCAAATTTTGATAAAGACAGTCCTAACAAACAGTCTCCCGAAAACCCATCCAAGACACAGGAAAAGAAGGGTCATGGGAAGACAAAGAAGGACACCAGAAAATGGTGCAATTTCCACAGAAGTCCCGGGCACAACACTGATGAATGTCTCTCAAAACAGTCATTGGTGGTTGAGATCAAAGACAAGGATCCGAACCCTGATTCAGAATCTAATTCTGAAAATACTGGTAAAGGACAGGTCATTGACGCAGACCCTATTGTTATTGTCATGACCACAACAATTCAACCAGAAGAACCAACAGATCCTGAAGAGGGGGAGCACCTTTTTCATTCACAGATGTGGGTGAAGGGGACCTTGTTGCATTTTATTGTTGATAGCGGAAGCCGGAAGAACCTCATCTCAGCAGAGGTCGTCAAACAGTTGGGATTGTCAATAATAACACACCCGCAACCATACAACATTGGGTGGCTTCGCCAAGGACAATATCTCCATGTCAGCCAACAATGTCAATTATCATATGGCATCCAACCCTTCAAGGATGAGGTATTATGTGATGTTTCCCCACTGGATGTCTGTGATGTGCTCCTGGGCCAACCATATATGTGGAGACGCCATGTTGTTTATGAGTCTCAACCCCGTAGTGTCATTGTTACTTTGGGGGGTCATCTCTATAGAATACCAGAGGTAGTTCTGACTATTGTTCCACCTAAAAAGTGCCGCAATGTAGTATCTCATACTGCAAAATTTAGCTTCTTCACAATCTGTTCAAAAGGAGAACAAAAGGACACTGCAACCACTACAACCTTTCCCCAAGCACCTTCTATCCAATAGAAGCAGGTCAAAAAGGCTGTAGTAAATCATAAATATTCCTTCTGCACATAGTCCTCTCATGTATCTCGACTTGTTGAACAACCTCAGCCTCAACAGGTTCATGACAAACTTCCACAAACTGAGCAACGCGTCGTCTCCAGCAAGGAAAACAACTCACCAAGATGCAGATTCAACAAACGCTTTTCCCTCTCCCCCAGAAACTCAATGCAATGGAGACCATTTCTTCCTAAGGAGGGAGGATTAATCCAGGTGGATATTGGTGGCCACCCACCTTTTCCGACTAGCCCAAAACAATTTTCTGTCAATTTTGGCAATTTACTATTTTTAGTAGTTTTTAACTTCCGGGGCCAATTTGAGGGCCCAAATGAAGGTTTTTCGAGATTGAGGTTCTCAATGATATCATATGGAATGATTTATTCCCTATAATTAATCTCCTCAATGATACCTTTCCAATGGGCTATCATACGCCTAAAACAGAGATCGTATGCAAAAGTTACGACCTCGAAAAGTTAATGCACTAACTTACCCAAATGGGGCCCACATGACTTTTGGCGCTTCATCTTCTAGGATTAGGTTTTCAGATGTCTAGAGTTTTTGGAATTCCTTTTTATTGTAAAAAGGCCCTCAGAGCCTCATGGTAATCATCTTCTTTTGAATGTGAGTAGTCGTCGCATCTCTTCTCAGAGATAAGCTGCCACCATTCTAGCGAGTCTTTCACTCTGTATTTTATAGTCTCTGTACATTTCTTTCATTAATAGAAATCATGTATTACTGTATATCTGTGTTTATGGTTTCATATATGATACATTTATGTTATATATCTGTGATATCTCTGTGCATTTCTTTATTATATCTTCGCTCTCATTTCGTGCCAAAAATAATCTGGATCACTAGATGTCATGGATTCCATTGAGAAGCATAGGGAGGATGATAATCATCACACCTTGCTTCTCCCTTATTCAGAAAAAATGAAAGTTAGAATGATGAGTCTGGATCCAGGACTAGGGGCACTTGCTCGGAGATCTAGTGGACCTCCCAGTCTTGACCCTTTTCTACATCGATTATCTTTTTTGAAACTTGCCACCAAATTCTCTACTTCCCTTTACATTGAAGATTTGTGTTTTGTATCTCCTTCATGTCTTAATGGGTCCCATCAAGGAGCTGTTGTATCTCATGAAACCACTCATGATGAGTATCTTTAGTTGCTGAGATTCATTCATATGCGGTATGACCCTGACATGGGCCATATGATGCCAACATAAGCACACGAGTTCATCGATTGTGATGAATATCCTTGGCCCGATCCTAGCCATGGGATATACACTACATAAATAATCCAAATATGTAGTTCCTTTTACATAGGTGTTTGGTGTGAGTTCTCTTTAGTTTTCATATATCATATCAAAAAATTCCAAAATATTTTCTTTTTTGAGATTTCACTACGTGTTTTGACCCCAAAATATAGTTTATATGTGTTAACAGGATTATGAGGAATTTTTTTATGGAAATGGTGACTTCCCCTGAACTTGAGGTACATGTTTTTAAAAATGGAATATATAGACAGGATTTTCCCTGCATCCACGATTTGCATTATTAACCATCCATTTTTCCATCACATGCCTTAGGTTCAATCCCCTCAGGTTGTGACATTAGCCACTACATTTGTGCATGTTTTAACATGCATGTTAGTTCCTACCCTTCATGGGTGCCCTAGTTAGCACCCCAATTTCCATTTGGTGCATATGCGAGGATTTCTTGTAGGCTGGGGAACCCTCATGTAGTCTTGCCATGACTTCATGATGTGACTCATTCTCCTCTCTTCATCTATATTCTGGCCATATCCCGAGGGGGTTCCCAATTTTTTTGTGTTTCTTAATGGTCGTCTATGCATTTTTTGCTTGTGTCATACCTCCTATTGCTGCATTGTTGTTTTCCTAGATCCTTCTTACTACTATTGCAGTATCCTTGACCATCCACCTCTTGCATTATTTGGCTTACATTTTGCAACCATCTAGCCATGGAGAGAACAACTGCTAATAGTGTATCTCACTTTCCATTACCATCATAGATGATTTTAGGGGCTAAATTGTTCAAATGGGACAATTTTCCATGGTTTTTCCCCAAAAAAGATTCGTCAATTTCATTTTTTTCTAAAACTAATTCACCCAAATTCCATATAATAAAATCATTTTACCTTAGAAATCGCCAATATTTTATAGAAACTATATAAAATCCTTAGAAATTTGAATTTTTTTACAAAATTATCGGCTAGTAAGATTAGCCGAGGTTTCTACATTTTAATATAAATTTCCATTCTTAAAATTATCCCTGATTACCATTTGCATTCATATTGCTCAGGTTGGTTCCATGTGATTGGAACATATGAGCATGATTTTAAGCCACTCATTCTCTCTAGATGTGTATCCTTTTATTCCCTTTTTAGCCTCGTGACATGACATGAAAAAGATACACATTGAACATACGTTTATCTCTTTTCCATGCTCGTTAAACCATGAAGGAGACAAAAAATCCCAAAAAAATCAAACAAAAAAGAGTGGGTTTTTTTTACCATTGGTCTATTCTCGAAATGGCAGCATCAGTCGAGTCACCCTTGAACATGGCCCCTGTTTGAGTCTTTATCATACAATTGGGTTTTATCTTTCCTAGGAGTTGTCCCAGTAATATGATTCATAGATACTCCTTTAGTTGGTTACTCTTCCAATCATCACGAAGAGTGCTTCAGTACCTCAAACATTGTTGCACTATATTCGTCCAACTCTTGTGACTTGCTGCCAAGTTACCATTATGCCATGCTATATGTTCAAGGGAAGTTTAAGCCTGAGTCGACCATCTGCTATTTTTTTGACTTTCAGAGTCGGCCATCCCTGTGTCAGTTGTACTTGGTGATACTCTCTTTTCACATCATCTCTCGGTGTATGTTTCACGTTGATTGATGGGGTATACATTAAGGCCCTCCTTCGATGTGTCTCTTCCTATCGACTTCAACACATTATCTAGGACATGGATCTAGAAACCATCTAGTACCTTGGAGCTTACATTCCCCAGTGGCAGGCCTCCTCGTGATTGACCGTGGGTTTACATCATTACCTCCTGAATGATTTTTTCTATGAGTGTTCAACATCATATCATCTATTCAAACTTGCTATATTATACTAGGTACCTTGGGATCCATCTTACTCATCGATGGACTCGCTCATGTCTATTAACAATATACATTAATGATCAGTAATCAAACGATTTTAACCATGCTCGAAATCAACTCATCTATTCACACGCTGTAGATTCATACCATCAGGGTTTGGGACAAAGACCTTGGGTTTGTGGAAACATAATTCCTTTACAACATCCCCTCCCAAGTTGAGATGGAGTATATCAATTATCTATGAGTACTTTGAAGACTCTGGGGGAACTTCCCTTAGTGCTTGTTGTCTTCCTAATTTATATATGTTGTATCATAGATCCATATTAAATTGCTAGTGGATTTGATTGTATTCATGACATAGATCCACAATGTATTGTCTCTTGGCTATGATCTTATTGATTGATCCGAAAAGATATTTTAATGACCGTGGTTGAGTTATTAAGCATGTGTTTATTAACCATTCAGGAAACTTAATGAAAGAGGAAGAAGATATGAGAATAGATCACAACCACATAATCATGAACATAACTGAAATGATGCAATAATAAAAACAAACCATAACAAGAGAAGTGATAACGGAGTTCGACACAAAATTGCCTATGTCTTCGGGCCTTTGTCTCAGTGGGGGAGGCTTCTTTATTTTTTTTCAAAGCTCAATAAGTACATTGCAACAGTTCCAACAAGCTACAAGACTAATATGGTATTTTTCTCCCAGATCTCTAGAACCCAACAGAAGAAATGACACTCAAAACGGATGACCGGAGCTCCCATAAATGGTCTGCAAAGGTCTCCTCCTCAACAACTTACCTGCATAAGAATGGCTTTGGCTTGGATTTGCTTCAACAAAAATCTTCTCTGTTTGTCCCCTATGGACTCAAGAAAGCCTGGTTTATATAGATCTGGGGTTGGTTATCATCTCCCAACTTCCCCCCAAGATCTGGCCTAAAAAAGGGCCTGATATCCCCCAAAAATGGCCAAAATCTTCAATAACAGGCCTAAAAATCATAAAAAAAATCCCAAACTATATAGTAAAACCAATTTTTGTTTAATTATAGGGCTTATCCCCCTTGACTGGTGTGCACCCCCCCTTAGTTCAGTCATATGGAAACTAAATATGGCCAAGCACCATCCCATAGGGTTGTGTGTTGGCCCTCTTATCTCGAACTCTGGTCACATATCACAAATGGATACGACTATGCCCTTAAACATATGAACCCAATTTTTTAGTTATAGCCTTGGGTCTTATGGGATATGCTCGAAATCCAGGGGATGGTGCTATCTGCGCTGGTGGTTAAAATAAAGGTGTCCGCGCCCCATTTGACTGTGGTCACATTACAAATTAAACTGTGGGTTGGGGCTTAGCCCCAACCCCTTTTCGCCCTCCATATATTTATATTGTACTTTATTAAAAATAAACTGGGTTTTAAAATAACAACACATGTGTTGGTGCATTGGTTAATCAACCTTCCCCAAGGCATTGCTTGGCCAATAGGTCAAGGGGCGAACCCCATGAGCTACAAATAATTTTTCCCTTCATCTAGTGATGGGGTGCCATGTGGTAGCCCACGTCTAGGCCACGTGGCACCCTTTCATTGGTCCTCCAAAATTCCACATGTCAACATGCTATTGGTCCCTGCCACCATCCAATCACCCCACTGTTGTGCTGCCACATGTCACTATGCTACATCAACATGGTGATGTCATGCTGACGTCGACATTGAATTTTTGCTAGTTTAACTGTTGACTTTTTAGCTGTTTGGGAAAGAGTTCAAAGTGCGATAAATATCGCATACGACGCCCATTTGAGGAAGTAAATATATGGTTAGAATTAGCGCGACGAGACAGTCACAATGGGATTGGTTTCATTTGATTCCAAGAAATTTAATTTTTGAGCCTTTTCTGGACCTGGGAAGCCTCCTAGATCCAATTCTGGATCACACCTCCCCACTAAGGACCTTTTGGTCCCTAAAAGGTTATTGACCAGTCAACAATATCGGGATAGGCCACCCAACTTGTCCTCTGTCTTTGAACTCTGTCTTGTGCACCTGTCTCATCAAGATCAACTGTAACACAATCATGACAATTAACAACATATTGTTAGCCATTTGAACCCTGTTACATCTTACTGAAGCCACTATCATCCATGTAGACAACATTACTAATGATATCATCAAAAATATGAATGCAAATGAACTAATATAATTGTAATATTTTCACGACATGAGCTTGTCTTGAAGCAACCTGTGATTGATTTTCCATTCAATAATCATCTCATGTTCTTGCTTAATATCGAGTACTTCATTTGAAACAATTATTGGTTTGTTTCTTTCTTGAACTGTCTTCTTTAATTGTTCCATAGTTTGAAGAGTTTTATTTTCTTTAACATGATGAGCATGAACCACATAATATTGACTTGCTTTGGTTAATTGATATTGATTCTTTGTCCTGTAGAAGACTGCCTTACGATCATATAAATATGGACTACCTAAGACCATTCTACATTCACTTAATGGCACAACATCACATGTTACCTCACCCACATACTTAGATGAAATTGCAAATTTGATTGTGCATTTCTTTGTTATGTGCATTTGATGATGATTGATTATCCATTTAAGTGTGTAAGGCTTATGATGTACTTGTGTTTTTAACCCCAATTGCTTAACCAATTATTCTGATATTAGATTAGATTGAGATCCACTGTCGATTAATGTGTCTATATTAGTGTGTCGCATGATTACCCTTATATGAAACAAGTTACTTCTACAATCAACACCTTCACCAATTTTACCTGTCATACCAACCAATGAGACCTTTGATTCATCACTTGAATCCGATCCAAAGTCTATGGGTCTTTTTGTTACTGCAACTGTTTGCCTCCCTTTCTTTTCAGACTTGAACCACTTTGGCCTCTTCTCGGGATGCAACTTCCAACAACGGTCCTCATCATGCCCCTCTTTCTTGCAATAATTTCAAGAGGGCTTCTCGTCTTTGCTAGTCACTTCATTTTCCTTTTTTCCATGCCACTTCCTCTTATCTTCTTTCCTTGAAGAACATTCCCTTGATACACCTTCTTTCCCTTCTTCAATGTATGTCTCTTGAACTGAAACCTCATCAAGGTTAGTGGGTCCAAACATGAATACAATTTTTCTAATATGTGCAGGTAAACCTCCTATATACTTCATAAGGGTTTCATGTGTATGTAAAGGGATATCTAACTTTAATGCCATTTTTCGAAATCCATCTGTATACTCTTGTATTGTTTGTCCTTTTCTTAGTTTTAAATATTTCCATTCAATTAATTCTTTTTATTTATAACCCAAAGGATATAATTTTTTTCTAAGTGCAGAAATGAAACTTTGCCACGATGGAAATACATTACCCACTTGTTGTGTTCTGTTTTGCAACTTGCTTTGCCCCCATATGAGAGTTGTGCGTGCAAGTCTCAAAGATGCCAACTTGATTTGTGTGTCCTCATCCTTGATTTGTTTCACACTACAGTAAACCTCCATTTTCCTGGCCCAATTGTCAAGTCTCTCTGCATTAACTTCACCATCATATATGGGTAACTCAAATTTAACATCAAGTTTTAAAAATGGCATTTCATTCTTATGTTTATGAACATGTTTCTTTTCATTGGATTTAGAACTTGAACTTGAAGAAGAAGGAGAAGAAGGAGGTGATGATGGAGGTGAAGGAGGAATCCGAGGAGGATCCTCTCCTTCTTCACTTTTTCCCTTCGAAGATTCACCCAAAAATGGTCTTTTGCGTTCCAAGTAATCCTCGTACAAAACTTTCATCATCTCCGACATGACGAGGAAATTTTTTTGAAACTCTTTCTCATACTGAGAAAGTCCCTCTTCCAATGCCATCTTCTCGGTGTGAGAAGCTCTCTTTCTCAATCCAATTTATGGATTCTCTTCAAAAATCTCACCTTCACCATGTTGTAGCTTTTCCCTGGTTAACATGCAAAACTCAAATCCAAATGTCAACTAGCTCTGATACCACTTGATCCGAAAAGATATTTTAATGATTGTGGTTGAGTTATTAAGCATGTGTTTATTAACCATTCAGGAAAGTTAATGAAATAGGAATAAGATATGAGAATATATCACAACCACATAATCATGAACATAACTAAAATGATGCAATAAGAACAACAAACCATAACAAGAGAAGTGATAACGGAGTTCGAGGCTTTATTATTTCTGTTCAAAGCTCAATAAGTACATCACAATAGTGCCAAAAGGATACAATACTAATCTGGTCTTTTTCTCCCGGATCTATAGAACCCAACAGAAGAAACAACACTCAAAATGGATGATCGGAGCTCCCAGAAATGGCTCGCAAAGGTCTCCTCCTCAGCAACTTCCCTGCATAAAGATGGCTTTGGCTTGGCTTTGCTTCAGAATAACTATCCTCAGACTGTCCCCTATGGCCTCAAGAATGCATGTTTTATATAGATTTTGGGTTGGTTATCATCTCCCAACTCCCCCCCAAGATATGGCCTAAAAAAGGGCTCAATATCCCCCCAAAGTGGCCAAAATCTTCAATAACAGGCCTAAAAATCATAAAAAATCCCAAACTGTATAGTAAAACCCATTTTTGTTTAATTATAGGGCTTAGCCCCCTTGACTGGCACCCCCCCTGCCCCTTAGTTTGGTCATATGGAAACTAAATATGGCCAAGCACCAACCCATAGGGATGTGCATCGACCCTCTTATCCCGAACTCTGGTCACATGACACAAATGGATACAACCATGCCCTTAAACATATGCGCCCAATTTTTAGTTATAGCCTTGGGTCTTATGGAATATGCCCAGAATTCGGGGGCTGGTACTATCCACACCGGTGGTTAAAAGAAAGGCATCTGCGCCCCATTTAATTGTGGTCACATTACAAATTAAACCATGGGTTGGGGCTTAGCACCAACCCCTTTTCTCCCTCCATATATATATATATATATATATTGTACTTTATTAAAAATAAAGTGGGTTTTAAAATAAAAACAAATGGGTTGGCTCGTTGGTTAATAAACCTTTCCCAAGGCATTTCTTGGCCAATAGGTCAAGGGTCTGAACCCCATTAGCTACAAATAATTTTTCCCTTCATCTAGTGATGGGGTGCCATGTGGCAGCCCACGTCTGGGCCATGTGGCACCCTTTCATTAGTCCTCCACAATGCCACATGTCAACATGCTATTGGTCCCTGTCACCGTCCAATCACCCCAATAATTGTTCTGCCACATGTCACTATGCTACATCAGCATGGTGATGTCATGCTGATGTCAACATTGAATTTTTTCCAGTTTGCATGTTGACTTTTTAGCTGTTTGGGAAAGTGGTTAGAGTGTGATAACTCTCGCATACAACGTCTGTTTGAGGAAGTAAATATATGGCCGGAATCAACGCGACGGGACAGTCACAATGTAATTAGATTCATTCGATTTTGATAACTTTCATTTTTGAGCCTTTTCTAGACTTGGGAAGCCTCCTAAATCCGATTCTGGATCATTGATGACATGGATCCACTATGTATTCTTTTGTGGCCATGGTATTTCATTTCATGTCATGGATCTACAATTTATTTTTTGGAAGCCATGCTTTGATACTCTTTAGAGTCTGAGTATGTCTACCTAGGGGATGGTCTATATATGCATCCATCCTTGGTGTTTGATTGCAGGAACTATTTGAATTCAAAAACTCCTTTGATCTCTCCTCACGCTACCTCACATGGACACTATTTTATCGTGATGTGTTTTTTCCATCCATTCCTTTCCTTACCTCACACATTAGGGGGCATATGTTATAGCCTTAATTTCCACCCTACAGGGCTAGAAGGGAATCCAACAGAAGATGAAAGTCAAAGAACATTTCTTTCTTAGGATTTTGGAACTTTTTTATGGTCATCGCAGGACCTATAGTAGAAATCACATGATGATATTCACTTGTTTTTTATAGTGCACCAGGTGATGATCCCTGCAAAATTATATATTCATGGATTTACAAATATATAGGCGAGGGATGAGTTGTATCTTCGTGGCATGAGCCTAGGAACTCACATCATTCGAGTCTTTATTGGGTTCTAGAATATATAGAACCTCTCCCAAGCATCTTCCAAGTATCTATATAAAGAAGGAAAGTATTGAGCAAGAGGGAGGAAGAATCATTTCCAGAGTTATGTTGTGCAATTACAAAGGTGCTACTCCTTTTTAGAATAACCAAAATCAGATTGCCTAGTTTGATCAAGAAGCTGAGGAGGAGAAAAGAGTAAGGAGCCAAGGATGATGCATCATCACTAAGGTATGGATTTGATGTAATTTCTTCATATTAATCAATAGATCATTGGTTCCCCCCTAAACATGTTTTTATTTCCTTTAAAAATGTTTGGATTTGGTTTATTTCATTATATATCAAGTTAGATTCAAGTTGGATCTAGGATTCTAATGCCAAGAAGAGAGGTAGAAATGAATTGTTTGTATTTTGTGTGCAAGAAACAAGTTGCAGAGGTTGGAGTTGGAACTTCATATTTGCATCAACTGGGATATACGAAGGAACACCTACAATGAAAGGTATGCTATCTCTACCACTCCTTAGGTTAACTGTGAATCCATTTTCTCGAGTCTAGGAAAAAATGGAAAACCAGATTGTACACTCATATCTATAATTTATTATTGAATCAATCACATGTTTATACAAGTTTTCCCTCAACAATCCAAAAAATTCATGAGGAAATATCTCAACCACACACACATAAATAGGATCTGATAGTTGGAGAGTATATCTCACAACTAATAGATCTAACAAACCCAAACCAACTCTAAAATAAGCATGCAAGCATTAATTCTAATACCCTCCCTTAATACTTACATCACAAATAACAATATTGAAATCACATAAAAACATTCTTGAACTTTGATCTTTATCTGGTTTGTTCTTCATCAACATTTCTACCCACTCTAAAATCGCATAGACTATTCTCTTTCTCAACCATCAACTTTGAGCTACCACTTGATCCATTTAAGATACAATTGCTTCTGACCATCAATAATGCATTTGTAGGACCAACAATTCTCGACTACCCTGAAAAATAGTCTCGATACAGAATCACTCTATGAACATACTTCCAACTGTGAAAACACATAGAACTACATATTTCGACAATTATATAGGAAACTAGTCTAGATATTGAATGTATCTAGCAATCAATCATACAACTTGAACTTTTTTCTCGTACACACAAAGATAACATGTAAACGTTATTCCCAGAGAATTGAAGTAAAACAAGAACCTCCAGCTTATAATAGACTATAGACATACTCAAATCAATGATATTTTCTTATGGCATCGAAGTACATACAAACCATCAACTTAAGTTATGTTACTCTTTTTTTATGAGTGGTCTTCAATTATGTTACACAAACTCTTCAAAATACACACCCAATAAAACAACACACTCTTCAAAGACATATTTCTCTATGAAATGAACTTCTAACATTTTTGGTTCATCCAAACGAGATTCACGTTGCATTACACAAAGATGGAATAAAAAATAATTAATATTAATAAAATTTTTGATGAAATCACCGACGTGGAACCTACACTCTCCTCTCCTTCCAAATTGATAGATACGAGTTACATGTGGGTGTTTCTATGCAGATTAAATCACACATATCTAGAAATATCTCGAAAATTTAACATAATAGTGGATTTATAGGACGAATGACAGTCTTCTTTGCTTTCACCATAGGACTGAAAACCTTTGATAAATTAAGTAGTGATGATGCTACTTCCATATGCTCCCTTTGGAGCTTTCCATGGCTCATTCAAATAAGATGTAAAATGTTGAATACATCCCTTTAGTGGCTTCTCCTTTTTGTATGAGCTATTCATATGCAAATCATGTAAGGTTAGGTTGGAATCTCTGCACTTAGTATTGGCGTAATTAGTAGAGAAGCACTTTCAATAAAATAAAATTTTTATATGAGAAATACATCAACAATCCAAACTCAGGTTTGAATCTATGCAGTGGTGGATTAATTGGTAGTGAAGAGTATTTTCTGTTTAAGAAAAAAGAAATGTCTTGGAAAAAAAGGTGACACTTTTAATTGATACAACAATTCATTAAGGTGTCTTCTTGTTTGATTGGATAGTCACTAGTACATTTGGGTCAAATTCTGACTGTGCGTTCGATGCAATTGTCACTTTATATTGTCGGTAGAACAAAAAACAATGGACCCCCTCAAACGTCATTTCATATGACATCACTTTTTTGACGCAATAGGTATCGTCTCTATTGCGACATTTCATGCAGACACGTGTCATATCGGATTTGAGTTTCCAAACCCCATATAGCCTTCGCTAGAGCGACGTCAGAGACATCGAAATTTTGACGTCCCATTTTGTCGGTCTCCATTATGTGGATGCTATGGGAGTGACATTATCATACACCACACTTCCGACGTATGGTAACGTCACTCAACCGATGGTCATCTATTTATCTCTGACATATGTTCCATGGGAGTGATGTTACCATACATCGCAATTACGACATATGTTAATGTCGCTCAACCGACGCCCAACTATATATGTCTAACGTATGTGCCATGGGAGCAACGTTACATACGTCACAATCATGACACCATGTAGGTATTTAAAAAAAAATGTCAATTGTCAATCACAAGGTCTCTTGT